>JAUKWC010045921.1:0-10343 GCA_032356245.1 Endocladia muricata | reverse complement strand
GGCAATAGCGCATTTGCCTCTCTCTGGCTTTCTCTCATCTCTTCATGCTGTGATGCAGCACCTTTCTGACCATAAATCGTGTCGAAATTTGTCATTGCATCTTGAGATGCCTGCGCAAATTCATCCTCAACCGGTGGATCCGCCGAACCCTGCATTTCGTCAAATTCTCTTGACGCATCAATTGCTAAGGATGGATCGGCTGATTCCTTTTGATGGAAATTTCTCTCTTGAGGGAACGCTCCACTATTCACCTGAGACCCCAACTCCCGGGATGCATCTTGACCATAGCTTGGCTCAGCGGCATCTTGATCAACCTCCCCTAAACGCGAATCGACCAAATCTGCCCCTGCTGAACCAACCTCTTCCACGAATGATTGATCAGAATTGCTATAAGGCTGTGCAGGTGTTTGAGATGCGGGTGCTTGAGGTGCGGGTGCTTGAGGTGCGGGTGATATCGAAGAAGGGAGAGTCTGCGGGGGCTGAACTACTGGATCGACGATGTTAGACTTTGTTGGCGATATGGAAACCCGTCCCGTCTCGGGTGGGCTTTGGGGTGGATTCCCATGCGAATTCTCGGGTGGATTATTGAATGGATTCGTCGCCAGATTCTGAGCTTTCTCTGCAAACGAATTTATGCTAAAGCCACCGATCTCACCACTTGTCTTTGGTTCTGAAGAATCGCTCTCGGATGAGCGTTCTACTGCGGACTGCTCTCTCGCAGATTGTTCTCTCTGCACCTGGCTAGGATAATCACCTATTTGGTCTGTAGCTGCTGGCGTAGTAGAAGACGGCGTAGTAGAAGATGGCGTAGTAGAAGATGGCGTAGTAGAAGCTGGGGCGGCGGTGGCTGGAGATTTTGAGGGCATGATTCGGATCTGCTGGCGTGCGCTATCCGTTGCCTGTTCAGATTGTGCTGTTCGATGTTGAGTTGTTGCCTGATGACTCTGGTCGTCATGATGGGCAGAATTATCACCAGCCTGCTTATCATCTAGCCGCTCGTTATCGACCCGTTCACTGCTCATTCGCGCCGCATCGCTATGGAAATCGTCGGATCGCGCTGATGGCTTTTTCCTCACAGGCGCACTCTCTTCTTTTGCTGGCAGAAAACTGCCTGCACGCTGATCAAGCTGAGATCGTAGAAACTGTACCTCTTCTTCAAGCTGAGCAATTTGGGTATTCTGCCAGTTTAACCGGTGCTTGCGAAAATAGACCCACTCCCACAGCAAGGAAATGGCAAACCCAAGCACAAAGCCGGCTAATACAAACCAGAGTACATCAAACATAAGGTATTCAGCGTCTCCTACGATGACTATGTTTTAGACTATGCTTTATCAAACATAATCCGAACTGCCAATAGACCAATGCACCTTAGATAGAGGCGAGCATGTCGCCTTTACGTCACGAAATATCGGCAGCAAAATTTCAAAAATATTCAGTATCAATGAGCTATTTTTCTGTCTTATTTGCTCTGCTGATCCTGAACGTAAGTTCGTATTATAATACAATGGACCGCGAGACCTGTCAACGCGACCACTAAGGTAATCGCATACTATTTTCTAGAATGACCTATTCTTTTCTTACGCCCCCGCAATGCGTGGCATCCGCGTCGACTCGCGCGCCATCTCTGCATTCAAAAAGCGATGCATTATCGTCGCTTTAATCTCGGCCCACTCTGGATCATCCCAACGATTGTGAAGCTCATCTGGGTCATTGAGCAGATCGAACAGTTCGCCATATTCATGCCCGCGATAGATCGTCAATTTGTATTGCTGATCGATGTACGTGCGCAGTTGCACCGCGCTGGGCTGATGCCGATTTTCGACCAGCACATGATCGCGCGCCTGCTCTTCTTTTCCCGCCCACACTGCACGTTGATCCACACCCTGCATCATGCCCGGAATGTCGATACCCGCAGCAGACAAAAACGTCGGTGCGAGATCAATCAGCCCTTGCAGCGCATCGCTCGTTTTGCCCGCTGGCACATGACCCGGATGGCGCACCAAAAAGGGGAGCCGCAACATATCGTCATAGTGAAACGGACCCTTTGCCACAAGTCCATGTTGACCAATAAAGTGACCATGATCGGTGCTAAAAACAACCAGCGTATTGTCGGCAACCCCCAACTCATCCAGCCGATCCAGAATACGCCCGATTTGCGCATCCATGTAGCTGATCATGCCATAATAAATCGCGATATCTTTGCGCAATTTGGCCTCGTCATGCAAATGGCTGTGAAAACCGTGATTGCCGTGCGCCGTCTCTTTATATGCTGAATAGTCGGGTGACTCTTCTTGCGTTTTGCGAAAGTGAGGCGGCAGATAATCCATCTCGTTCGGGTCCAGTCGGCCTGGCTCCATCTCATCTGGATCGTACATCGACGCCCACGGTTCGGGAACCAAATAGGGTGGATGTGGATCGTGAAAACTTGACCAACAGAAAAAAGGTGTATCCGACTCCACGCTTTTCTCGATGCTGGCTATGGTGCGCTCGGCCGTCCACGTAGTATAGTGAAATTCCTCGGGCAGATCCCACGCGTGCTCGCGCTTGGGCGCATCGGGATTAGGCGGCCACTCTTGATAATAGTCGCGCCAGTTGCTCAGCCCATTCTCTTCCATCCAAATTGCATAATGTTGACCGGCATGTGCTTCGTCGGCATGATTACGCGCCATTTCCACATGATCAAAGCCATACCATGGGCCTGTAAAAGTGCGCCAAAAATCTAGATCGCGCAGCAGCGGCTGACACTCAATTGATTCTGACCCTGGCTCAGATGCCAGCGGCTGAAAGTGGGCCTTGCCAAGTAGCGACGTGTCGTAACCATGTTGGCTAAAAATTTCGCCCACCGTTGGCACATCTTCGGGCAACTTAACGCCAATCGTCCAGCAGTGATGCGAAGATGGATAGAGACCCGTAATAATAGTCGAGCGAGAGGGTGAGCAGACAGGATTGTTACAGTAAGCTCGATCAAAGCGCATACCCTCTGCGGCCAGTCGATCCAGCGCAGGCGTTTTGATCTTTGGATTGATGCAGCCCAGCGTGGTCCAGTGTTGCTGATCGCTCGTTATAAGCAAAATATTTGGTCGTGAACTCATCGGTGATCCCCTCTTTGTCTATTTATTATTTGATTATTGTTTAATGCCTAATTTGGACATTGTGCCCGTGTGGTATGAACCGCAACTGTGAACGGTGAATTGTAAATTATGAATGAAAAAGCCGTGACCCAGGCTGAGGTTACATATACTCGCCGCGCGGCCTTCGAAAATAGGACCAAAAGAGCAGCGCACTAAACGCTACCGATAGCGCGCCAAGCAAAAAAAGCGTGCGATACCCAAGCGCATTAATCACATAGCCACCGCCAAGCGTTGCCGTTGCAAAGCCAACCCCCATTGCCGCCGACGTCACGCCCGACGTTAGCGAGCGCCAGTTTGGCTTCACAATCTCCATATAGATCACATTGGTGATCGCACGCGTAATGTTAAGCATCCCCACCACGCCAATAAAGCCCAGCGACACGCCGATCCAATTCGGGATCAGCCCCATCAGCAGCAGCCCCAGCGAAATGCCCACCGTTGCCAGAACCACCGTGGCCGTCTTGCCCGTGCGCTTGACCATCGCCGGCGCAACCATCGCCGCCGGTCCAGCCACAATCTGCCCAATCGCCGTCAAAATGCCAATCGTGGCGGTAGAGATACCTAGCTCTGCATCCAAATAAACGTTAAAAAAGGTGCGAGCCGCGCCCTCGCCAGCCATACGCGTCGTAGCCGCAAAAGCCAGCACCGCAATAATCACATACGGCACCGGACCATCTAACAGCGCGGCCTTAGATCCGTCCCCGCTTTGCGTTTTAGAGCCATGGGTCTCCCCAATCTTACCGCCATCGAACCGCTCAGTTGCATCTTGCTCAGATCGATCGTACTCAGCCTCGTTCGTAAAAAAGAGCACCCCCGCCGCGGGCAGCAACAGCAAACTCGCCAGCAGCAGCGGATAGCGATAGGGCGCAGCTTCGGCCAACGTAGTGCCCAACCAGCTAGCCCACATCCCTGGCAAAAACCCCGACACCACGCGACCCAAAAAGCCCGCCACCGACAACAGACCAATTTGCAAAGAAAAGACCTGATTGCGCTCTACAGCCGTCGTCGCCGCCACCAAATACGGATTGGTATTTACCTGATACAGCGCAAAACCCAAACCAGTCAACAAACGCGTAAAGACAAACCCAGCATTGCGCCAGCTTTGCGGCAAAAACTCTGCCAGCGGCATCAGCCCAATGCTAATCGCCAGCACCGTGATCCCAGCGATAACGGCTCTGCGGCTGCCAAAGCGCTTGCCCAACATCCCTGCCGGCACCGAAGTAGTCGCAAACGCAATCGGCGCACCCGCATTTACCAACCCAATAAAAGCCGGATCATACCCCAGCCGCAGCAAATACAAATTGAGCAGAACCGCAACAAACCCAAAGTAACTAAACCCCAACAAAGCCGATGTCCACATATACAGCTTGACATCACGACTATACGCGCGTTCACTATGTAGAAAATTGAGAAACATCTACACCGATCTCAATTCAACTTGCAACTGCTGAAAATATACGGAGTCCAAATAAATTTCCTTACCTATATATACTGCTTTGTAAAAGCGAATTGTATTTCCTCGCGCACAATCTGGCGGATCACACGCTGCCGACTGACGCACGCTCCTCACCCAACTCAAACAATTTTGGTCTACTTGCGCCCTCTACATCTATCACGCCACGCAATCAGTGGGTCTTGACTTCTCGTCATCCCAAACCTAACTTTTGCAAATCATGCCCGTTGATATAGCTGCAACACAAACTCAAAATTCATATCGAACACCGTATGTTGATCCAAATATGATTGAAACTGCCGATTCTGTTTCCACGCAAATGGCGTCATCAAACTTAATGCACTCATCTCTTCATGGGTAAGCGTTTTTGTTTGGTCAATCTTCTGCTGATCGATCACGCACCAACCACTCATCTTTTCTGCTTCTTCATCATGCAGTTGCACATCTTCATAAAGCGACGCCCGCAGGTTCGACAAATGATGACTACCCGGCACTACCTTCAATAAATAACTTTCTGGCTTCGTCACCCGCAACAACTCTGGAGTGTGGCTCGGAGCAAATATCCGCACCACCACATCCACCCCCGCATCGCGGATTGGCAACCGATGATTGCTCGCAACAAAAAATTGACTCTGCTTGCAGCGTTTGGCCGCCATCTTGACCGCATCTTTCGAAATATCGATACCATAAACTGCCGTGGATACAGCAAGATGTTGCTGCAACAAATGCGTATAGTATCCCTCGCCGCAGCCAATATCCAAAACTGTCTTTGGATCACGGGCTGCTACCTGTTGATTAATCGCTTTGCTCAAAAACCCGTAATGGCCTTGGCTCAAAAATTTTTGGCGAGCCTGCATCATCGCCTTGCTATCGCCTGGATTTTTCGACTGTTTATGCTGCACCACAAGCAAATTCGTATAGCCCTCTTTTGCTTGGTCAAAGCTGTGAGCGTTTGGGCACGACCACTGCTTTTCTTGCTTGCTCAATGTCGTTTGGCAGATCGGACAAATTATCATTTTGGATGCTTAACTTGAGTTTGAGGTCAAAATAACTGGGACGCAGACGAGCGCTGAAAAATAGTAGAAAGTCCGTGTCGTCTGTGCTTGTTTGTGTTCTGTTTCTGTATCGACAGGTTGATCAAAAAAAATAGGGTACAACTTCGCGTCGCGAAATTGTACCCTATTTTTACTTTTATTACACCCTGCCATTTTATTAGCTATTGTTCTCGTACAAGAATGCCCGCACCGTATCCATATACTCCGTGCGATCATGATTGCGGCAGACGGCTCCAGCCATGCGCACGGGATCGCCAAAGAAGTAATATTCGTAGTGCGACTGGCGCGACCCAAAGGCAGACATGGCCGTATCCCACGCCAAACGGAAGAGAGGAATGCGCTCTTTTGCTTCTTGATTGGCGCTTTGGAAATACATGCCGATCTCTTCTGCCAATGGACCGTTCATATCAGCTTCGGTCGGCATACCAACAAGACCACTTGCGCCAATGTGACGCACCATTTCAGCCATTTGTGGATACAGTTTGGGGTAGAGATTGCGGGCGGCATCAAGTGGATCAAACGCTGGCGTCATCACACCATACTCGTTTAATTCTGCTTGCCTCTCGGCGGCGTAGCGCAGCGCTTTCATCGTTTCGAGGTTGACCCAAATGGTGGCGATCTTTTCTTGAATGTGCTGAAATTGTTCGATGCCGATCGAGTCGGTCATCAGCGAAACAAGACCAAGGATAAACTCGGTTTTGGCAATATTCTTGCAAATAACCTGATGCGCCATGTGCGCAACCGTTCCCGTGGCGGAATAAGCTTGATTGCACAACTCCACATCGCGATAGAGAAAAATGCGCTCCCATGGCACAAAAACATCGTCAAAGAAAACAACCGCATCCATCTCTTCGTAGCGTGAACCAAGCGGATGATCATAGTGGCTGCCGCCATAATCAAACGTTTCGCGACATTGAAACTTGAGGCCGGGTGTGTCGTTGGAAATGGCAAATCCAAATGCATAGGGCGCGTCTTCTTCGGGGCTGCGCAGAAGCGTAGAAGGGAAGACCATAATGTCGTCGGAAATGGGCAGCGTCGCGAGCATTCGCGCGCCGCGCACAATAATGCCAGCATCCGTCTCTTCTTTGACGCGCGCCGCTAAAAATGGATCTTTCTGCTTGGATGCGCTCACCGAACGGTTGATCTGCGGATTGATCAGCGTGTGCGTCAACGAGAGATCTTCTTCCATCACATGGGTATGATACGCACGCATATTTTCGGCAAAGTCGCTATTTTGCTGCACCAAAAACTCTGCGCTGCCCGCATATCCAGCCATGGATCGGTTGAGATAATCTGGCATTCGGCCCATCATGCCTTGGGTAGATTCGGCACGCAAATGCATGGCCTTGCCTATGGCCGACAGATCATCTTTGGTGCGCGGGATACTATAGGTAATGTTAACTTTGCCATGACCGCTCGGCGAGTCTATCAGGCTCACATCTTCGGTTTTCCATTGATGATCATAGAGTGCGGCGAGGCTGTGAACGCCATTCTTGATCCCTGGCTCGGTGGTGATATCTTCAACTTTTTTACCGCGATGATAGAGTGCTGGCGGTCGCTCTTTAAAGCGTTCGATTACTTGGGCTGATGTTCTTGCTGGCACAATAGACTCCTGTTAATTAGTGTATTTACTAGGTCGATCAATCATCGGATCTATCAACACATTCTGCACTATTTTTGTTTGTACGGTCGGGGAATCAAATCGGTCTTTGTGCATCGAAGTATATTGTAGCGTGTAAATAAAATATTGACTGAGCGTGATAGATAGTTGCCCGTGGGTGCTATGTCTAGCTCTGTTTATCTGTGCAGCTATATTCTAGCAATTAGGGCAACGATTTGACGGCAATAATCTGGAAAATTGGTTCTGGCCACCACATAGTATGGAGATAAAGGCGGGGATCGGCGCAACCACGCGCGTGCCAATTTCCCTTCCGATCGCCAACGCCACGCACAATCGCCTGGGGTTAATCGATCACACGAGCCGAAAAGTCCCCCGCCATTTTTATCAGCAAAGCTATCGCTAAAAGCGCCTCGTCTACGCAATGTATGCCGCCCAAATTTGTATGAGACCAAGATTTCAATCCTAGCTATCTCGTTGTGGACTGGTACATTTGGGGTGTTGAGTTTTATTTCATATTGTGATACTGTGTGTCATATTATGAAATAACGTTTCACATTATGGAGAAATTAATGACAGCAAAAATAGCAGAGCCAAATGACTCTTCAAAAATAGCGACAAAAAACGGCAGCCACTCAAATAACGGTCACTCAAACGGCAGCCACTCAAATAACACAAAGAGCCAGCCTTATATCGACCAAGTGCAGACCTATGCCGCAAACACCTATCATCCACTCGATGTGGTGATCGAGCGCGCCGATCGAGTGTGGGTCTACGACGTTGAGGGCAAAAAATATCTTGACTGCCTTAGCGCATACTCTGCCGTCAATCAGGGCCACTGCCACCCGCGTATTCGCGACGCCATGATCGATCAGCTAAGCCGCGTTACGCTGACCTCGCGCGCGTTCCGCAACAATCAGCTTGGCCCATTTTTGCAAACGCTAAGCGAAATTACGGGTTACGAGAAAGCCATTCCTTTGAACTCTGGCGTCGAAGCGGTCGAAGCTGCAATTAAGGCGACAAGACGTTGGGGCTATCAAGTTAAGGGCATTCCGAGCGATCAGGCTGAGATTATCGTTTGCGAGGGCAACTTTCATGGACGCACCACAACCGTGATCAGCTTTAGCAGCGAGCCAGCTTATCAGAAAGATTTTGGCCCACTCACGCCCGGCTTCAAGATTATTCCTTATGGCGATGCTGCTGCGCTTGAAGCGGCGATTACGCCCAATACGGCGGGCTTTTTGATCGAGCCGATTCAGGGCGAAGGTGGGGTGCTTGTCCCGCCAGCAGATTATTTGGCTGAGGCGTTTGACATTTGCAAGCGCAATAATGTGCTTTTTGTGGCGGATGAAATTCAGACGGGGCTAGGTCGTACAGGCAAGCTTTTTGCCTGCGATCACGCTGGGATTCGACCCGATATGGTGACGATTGGCAAAGCGTTGAGCGGTGGCTTCTACCCTGTTTCAGCCGTGATTGCGGATGATGAGATTTTGGGACTGTTTGGGCCTGGGGATCATGGCAGCACTTTTGGCGGTAATCCGCTGGGCGCTGTGGTGGCGCGCACGGCACTCGAAGTGCTGCGCGATGAAGGACTCATCGCCCGCTCTGCCGAAATGGGTGAGTATTTCCGCGGTCGGCTCGAACGGATCGAAAGTGACGTGATCAAAGAAGTGCGCGGCAAGGGTCTGTTGATAGGCTTGTCGCTAACGGAAAAGGCGCGTCCGTATGCCAAAGCCATGATGGCGCGCGGTATCCTTGCCAAAGAAACGAAGGATACTGTGATTCGTTTTGCGCCGCCGCTGGTGATTACAAAGGATGAGATCGATTGGGCGATGGATCACATTGAGGCGGTATTTGAAAAGCAACAATAAATGAGAATGGGAAAAGTGAGATTGGGGAATGAGGGTTAGAAATTGACTGTACTTTACTGTCCAAACGCCTAGTTTCACTTTTCTCTTTTTACTTTCTATTTTACAACTCTTACCCACACAAATTATGACAACATCCTACTCTGGAACCCAATCTGTTGTGCGTGCGCTGCGGCTGCTAAAGTTGTTTGGTGGTGACAAGGCCGAGTGGAGTTTGAGCGAACTCGTAGACGCTGCGAATCTAAATAAGTCAACCGTCTTTCGAATGTTGACCGCGCTAGAAAGTGAAGGGCTGCTTGAGCGCACGCAAAGCTGCGATTATCAACTTGGCCCCGAAATTATTGCCCTTGGTGGGCGCGCTATGCTCAACAACGATCTGATTCAGGTCGCAAGACCCGTGCTTGAAGGATTGGTTGAACAGACGGGTGAGCGCACGACGCTGGAGCAGCTTGTCACCAATCCCGATGGATCTTCTGCGATGCTGGTGCTGGCCGAAATTCAGGGCAAATATCTGATCAGTATCAACCAGTACACCGGCAGCCGTTTACCTCTGCACGCTACGTCTACCGGTAAAGCCATGCTTGCTTTTATGGGCGAAGAGAAAAGCGCGCGCGCGCTAAAGCAGAGCTTCGAAGCGTTGACGGATAAAACCGTTATGGATGATAAAAAGTTAGCCGCCGAGTTGAAAAAAATACGCACGCGAGGTTATGCTACTGCCATCGGAGAACTTGAGGTTGGGTTGATGGCTGCGGGAACTGTTGTCTATAGTTATAGTGGCGATCCCGTTGCAACGATTAGCATTGAGGGGCCTGACTCGCGTATTAGCGAGGAAAAATTGCATGAGCTAGCTGATCAGTTGGTCGGCGCGGCAAGGACGATCTCTGCGCGATTGGGGTATCGGGAAACTGCGGGGGGTAAGGCATAGGGGGTAGACCGCACGGGGCTAAAGCCGCCGTGCTAGAAGGGCGACGCTCCCTAAACGGAGCTTGGAGATCACGGGACGGGCGCGTAAGTCTGGTTTAGCAGACGCCGTTGTGCTAGCCCCGTTCGTTTACGGCGGGGCGGTTGTGGCAGGTTCGACATCGCGCAAGTGTTGAGTAATGATTGACAGGCCAGAGCGCACGGAATATATCGAACTGTACGAAACGACCAGACCGCACGGGGCTAAAGCCGCCGTGCTAGAAAAGCGATGCTCCCTAAACGGAGCTTGGAGATCAC
>JAUKWC010045910.1:0-10343 GCA_032356245.1 Endocladia muricata | reverse complement strand
TCAATGTCCAATAGACACTAGCCTGTCCGAACTGTCAACACTATGAGGCGTCGCTTGGCCAAAAAGAACAAGGTAAAAAACATTCCAAATGATTTTATATTTCGACTTGAAAGTTGGCCTCATATGAGGCCAAATGTCCAATAGACTCTAGGGCTTGGCGGTGGACTTACCATTGTTTAGTCACTTTCCGCATAAACTGGAGCGGCTTTGTAGAGCTAGCTCTGAGCTTCACATTTGTCTAGAGGCAGTACTAAAATTACGTCTCAAGATCCACTCCAAGATCTAGGGACACGATTACTCAATTCCGGAATCAGGGTGCCTACTTTGCTACCCTTTGTGTCTCAAGACAGAGGAACGCACTTTTTTGGAGAGAAACCATGATATGTGTCGTTTAGATGACTTGAAGGTCAGGAACTTAGACGGATTGCTGGTGGTAAGTAGCTTTTTTTCTTCTGTACTCCCCTGAGTCGAAAGTACCAAAATGGGCTGTGATGAGTAAGGTCATACAGTAGAATAGGGTGCCAACGAGCTGAGTGGTAATGTCGGATTCGGATCTTGAGAAGTTTACCAAGTATTTCAAATGCGCAGGTCGCACCCCGCGGGAACTGACTGGGACCTTTGGAGGTGTAGCGGTACCTATGCAGCCGATCTGGAACGAGGAATATCGTGAGCATGGGTCCTTGCCGCGATTTACGGCGTTTCCGTCGTAGGAATTCTGGCTTGTCTTGAGGAAAAGGAGGAATCTGGCTTGAAGCCCGGCTTGCTAGTCTAGCATGCCGATGAAGGAGTTTGTGTGAAAAGTGCCTTTGCCCAGCGTTCTGTCGATAATACTGCTGATCAGCTGAGGGCTGGTACTATATGATGCAGATATGTAAAGTGTCTCGTCGATAGCTAGTAGAGTAACAGAGCCACTGGGCCAAGAAAAATTATGAGCACTACGAGAAAAAAAAACGGAAGTGTTTGAAAAAGAAGGTCGCGAGCAGTGGCGACATGCAATCCCTGAACTACATGCATGAGTTCCTGCCCGTCTTGCGTGTGTTTATGCCTGCGTGGGGAACATTTTCCACAACTATTGCCCGGAGTTGGGGCTCTTCAAAAACATTCCGTGAAATCCAAGAGGCAACGGGATAGAGACTATCGCTCTCGCGGTTTCTTTCATCGTACTGGCATCCAATACAACAAGGGCAGAGTTTTCCTGGACGCTGTCGAGTACCAGAGTAAGCAGACTTCCATCGTCTTCCTTAATCCCGTGTGGGTCGGCTACAAACACAGGTTCACCGAAGAAGACCCCAGGTGAGCCCCACCTTGAAATAGAGCCAGTAGTTGTGTCCAGCTTGGTTACATCTCCGAATAGCTGCTTTCCACCATTATCCGACACACCGTATATGTACCGATGTTTTCTTTGTTGCACAGAAGGGGCAACTGAGCCAAAGTCCAGGTATAGGTCAGCCAGCCTATGTACAGTTGCCTTCTTGCGCACTTCTGGACCATCTTTCATAGCAGCTGCAAGGTTCGGTAACTGGAAACGCACAGGAATGGTCAACTCGCTGTAGAAATCACTCTTCCTCATGTTCTCCACTGTGTATTTGTTCAGGACCAATGGATCCTTCATACAAGATAGATCGATTGCTATACCATCGTTATGTTCATAGGCGTTAATGGTGTGGAAGGAGAAAAATGATTCATACTCGTACGTGCACACGACGTCATTGGTATTGCGAGAAATGACGACAAATTTGGTAGAAATCGAGTCGTCAAACGATAACGAAGCAATAAACGATCTTTTCAGTATAAGAGTAGCCAAGTCTATATGATACGGACACAGAATTAGCACAATGTAGTTCTCCGTCAACGAGAAGCTGTGCACGTAAAATGGATCATCTCTGAACTCCATCATAACCTGTCCTTCTCCAGACGGTAGGATGCGAAACACCGTGTAATCCGACTTGCCTACACCGAGATCTAACATAAAGTTGAAGAACTCTCCAGTCTTCTCATCCAGCATACCATGTGCCTGGCTTAATCGCCGCTTCAGCTTCTCATTGAATACGGAGTAGTCATACCTGCCCTCACTTTCCAATGTCAAGGGGTTGAGCTTGTAGATAACATTTCCGTCTGTCGTGGCATTTAGGAGCCCCTTTCTGGGAAGGCTCTGCAAGCTCACATTCGCGTCGGCGGGGACTTCTCCAGTCATAGGATCCTTTGAGAGCGGCCTGAGTGCGCGCTTCAACCTTGCAAACCAGCTTGTCACGTCATTGTTCTGCAAAGCCTGGATTGACGAGTACTTATAAGATGGCGTCGCCTCGATCGTGCGCACAACGCTCTCAGCCACAAGGCGACTCCGATACGTTACAGTGTTATGCTCCGCGTCAAAGAAAAAAGCCTGAATCATCCCCAAACCATCAAACCAATGCTGGGCGACATGCTCAACTCCATCACTGTGAGTCACTTCGAAGCGACCAGGTCCGTTGCGATAATACGCACCTTTGCCAAGATATTCTGGGAGATTTCCAACTACCACCAACGAAATTGGTTCCAACACCTCGGGAACCGTTTTCATCCCAAGCCCCATGCCTTTTGCGGTGCGTCGTGGAGGGGTTGGTGCCGGAGCTTGTTTGACGTGAGGAGCAACGTCGACAGAAGCTGGTAGTGAAGAAGGTGAAGACAGCGGGTGAACCTGACTGCAAGAATCGTCAGTTATGTGAGTAATAACGTTTCGTTTCTTGCTCTGCAGTTGATTCCAAAAAACTGGTACAGGTCGTAGTGGCCCCGCAAAGGCTCTACGAAAAAATCCCATAATTGAGAGAAGAAGACTGATACAATGCCCGACGATGTTCGGTAAATGCCAAAGCCTCGGAATGGACAATTTGGTTTTAGAGGCCATACGTGAGCAGCTACACTCCATACATTCACTGTGCGGGTAGAATTTTAACCCTGCGGCACTCGCATTCTCTGATACGCCAATGGCATTTTCTGTGCAAGTGATCGGACTGTCCAGCTAGAACAGACTTACTCGAAATCATTGACCGGTGTGACTGGAGAGAGGAAACATATCTCGGTCTCGATGTGCTAGAATAATGAAACTAAAAAACAGTAAGACGTCTCTGAAAAGCTGAACAAAACACAGCTGCCGGCAAAGCACCGAATTGTGCCTCGCTGCTACACTTTGCAGGCGGGATTTCAGTGCCAGCAGTAGGCGGGGCATTTCTGATCACAGAAAACCAAATTATCTGGTTTGAATCTGGTTGCACCGACCACCGAATTGCCGTCGATATCTGTATGGTGGATATTCGGGTATCGCACAGTACAACACTTGCGTCCAGTCATATGAATTATCCTCCCCAAGGCATGCCGAGTTAGGTTGGCACATGTACACCTTCGGCGAGTCAATATTCTTTCATAGCTCCTCTGCTGGAATCCTCCTTGTTTACAACCCTGCAAGCCTGCTAACTCGACTCTGGTTTGATTCAGTCTCATGTTCAAGTGAGATCCAGCTAGGAATGTCAACTTTCAGCGAATAAACTTGAAGCTCCAAGTAGGGTTCCAGTTCTTGTTTGCATTCAATGCTCAGCAATTGGATTATCGATGATTGTCCGGGTGTGTAAGTTTTCATCACTAAGACAGTAACCAAACCGGGCTGAAGCTCTTTTGACATGCATTGCTCAGCAATTGATTGATGCAACCTACAAATATTTTGCTCATGCAGTGAGATGATCACGGTGTAAGAATCTGATAACTCAGGTGACTGAACTCATATATAAGTCGCCAAAACTCAGATGCCACTTAGTATTCTGGTATAAGACTCTACATTACATAATTACAATAGCGAATTTTATGTCATGGCGTGCGTACCCTTCAAACACCGGATGCCCAGTTTCTCGGTCTTCTCCTCTCCAACTATAATGCCTCGTACTCGCTGTCTCGTATGAAAAACCACTTGCTACCTACCCGGCTGCCACTGCAATTCTCATCCAGCAAGAAAAGAGCCATGAAATCCATGTGGCAAGGCAAACGGAACAACTGCTCTTGCAGTTTCTTTCATTGTGCGAGCGTCCAAAACCACTAATGCCGATTTTTCTTCAATTGAGTCCAGCACCAGGACAAGAACACTCCCATCATCCTCCCTCCTGCCCGACGGGTCCGGCACAAACTTGGGTTCGCCGGTGAACGTGCCAGGGCATGCCCATCTCACGACCGTCCCATTGATTGTATCGAGTTTTGTAATATCACCAAATAACTGCTTCCCATCGTTATCAGATATACCGTAGACGTAGCGATAACCCTGATGCTCTACCGCTGGGGCAACAGTGCCAAATTCAAAGCGGACGTCAGCTAATTTCTGGGCAGTAGCTTGTCGAACGGAGTCTGGGCCCGCTTGAATGGCTCCGGAAAGATCGCCTAAAAGAAATCTCATGGGGACCGCCCGAGACATGCTATAGGTACCCTTCCTCATATCATCAAGCTGAAAGTCATTCATGATAGTTGCATCCTCGTAGTACGACAAGTCAATCACCAGTTCATTTTCTCTTTCAAAGGAGTTGATGGTATGAAAGCAGAAAAACGGCTCGTACATGTACGAGCATACCACTTTGTTTTCTTTGCGCGAGATAACGACGAATTTAGTCGGCGTGCTCTTGTCAAAATTGCAACCATGTACGAATGACTTCGTCTGCAGAAGCCTAAAAAGGCTGATCCGACACGGCCACAACGTCAGCACAACATAATTTTCTGTGAGCGAGAAGCTATGAATGTAGAAGGGGTCATCCCTGAACTCGGCCACAATCTCCCCTCGCCCAGATGGCCGGATACGATAAACAGTGTATGTTACCTTGCCCGGTCCGTAGTCTGTCATAAAACTGAAAAACTCTCCTGTTCTTCTGTCGGTCATCCCATGCGCCGGCGACATCGGTTTTGTCAACATATTGTTGAAGGCTGAAAAATCAAACCTTTCCTCGGGCTGCAGCGTCCGTGGGTTGAGCTTCAAGATTGTGTTTACGTCGGTCCTTGCGTTGAGTACACCCTTACCAGGCAATCTTTGTAGGCTTACATTCGCATCCAAAGGGACTTCTCCGGTTTCTGGGTCTTTTGATAGTGGCCCTAACGCATGCTTAACGCGTCCCAGCCACCCCGCACCTCTGTACTGCTGGGAAAACTTGATCGCTCTGTACTCATCCTTACTTGCAGCCTCTATTGTGCGCTGAACATTCTCTCCTATGTTACGACTTCTGTACGTTACAGTGTTCGTCTCGGATTCAAAGAAGAAAGCATGTACTAAACCTAGGGCATCAAACCAGTGCTCGGGATAATGTTTCTCGCCGTCCCGATGTTCAATTTCAAAGCTTCCTGGCCCGTTGCGGTAGTAGGCTCCGTTGGAAAGGTATAGAGGCAGCCTACCGCGTACTTCCAATAACATTGGTTCAAGCACCTCTGGCGTAGTCGACAGCCCAAGCTGCATACCGTTCGCAAGGCCTGCCGACTTAGCAGGCGCAACATCTTTCTCAAGCTCAGGACAGCTTTCAATGGACGCTCGTACATTGGACAGCGATGGAAACTGGCGAGTCATGGATTTACACCCGCCCTTTTTCGACGAGAACAACCGGCAACAGGAAATATTGTTTGGAAGAAAAGCAGGAGGCGACATATAAGCTATGGTAATGTGCAGATCAGTCAGCACTTGCAGTTTCGGTGCTCGATCATCAAACAATAGAGTCTTCACATCAACCGGTTTATGCTCAGATATTTTTGAAGAGAGATGTTGAGGACTTTCGAGGCAAAACAGCTATTACTCAAAAACCATCGTACAAGTGCTTACTCGTCACACAACGCGCGAGGGTACCACCCATTTTAAAATCAAGAGGCGACTCTTTCGTCATATCAAATTTAGCAGAAAATCTGAGACAGCAGAGACCGCTCAAATTCGGAGCAACTAAGCTGCTGCGAACATGTGGCTCTATGCGAAGCCATACAACATTCGCTATGGCTCGTGCATTCAACATATCCTACAGGAACACGAGCGGTTGCATAATCAGTGCTCCATACTCACTTCTATTTTTTGGATAAAACAGTTTTCTGCTGCAAAAGTCAAGACGTCGACGTGACAGCTGACCTCTTGTCATATTCTAATGTTGTCAGCACAATGCAAATCTAGACTGCTGGTTGCTCTCGAGTGATCAAAGTACTGGGTACTCCATCCGAACCTTGGTCCATTTTCGAACTGCCCGCGTCGTCGCAACTCTTCTATACAACGCGGAGAGGTGTAGGTACTACCCAAATGGCAGTGAATGGTTTTTAGGTCCAGTGGGAACTGGAGTAAAGGTCGCACGAGTGATAAGTCGCATTGCCATCATCTTGAAGTTGGGCTTCGGATGGAAGCAAGGATGTAGAAGTCCTCTTCGAAGATTGGTCATCTTCTGTATTTCGTTCTCCCAGGATGTGCAGGACTGAGCTCACGTCATGAGAAAACACAACATACATCAACGTAGAATTATCGTGCAACCGAAGATACGTTGTGCCGGTCAACTTCGGAAACCGAGCTTCTCCGTATGATCGTAGCGAGGGTCGGGAGCAACCATTGCAGACGTGTATTTTAACCTCAATCTCTACGTCAAACGCGGCGATGCTAAGCTAGAGGTATATCGGTATGATCTTACCAGAGACCTATCTGCGTTCTGTCCTAAACTACATATTCCGTTCTGTACACACACCATTGCAGACTTTCCCGTATTAAAATGTTATATTGCTTCAAGTGGGCTTTCCAGGTAGTAATGAACGGGGGCAGAAATGTCTGCTCAACAGGTTAAAAGTACAGTGAAGGTTAAGCCCCTCTGTTACTCAGCGTTTTATTTCGTTGAGTAGCGCAGGAATGATACGAGCAGATGGCGTGCATTCGAGTGTAGAACACTTTAACGAATGAACTTTTGAACCCTCCATAACATCGGGAACCCGGAAACTGTCTCTCATATTCACAGTCTTATGCAGGGTTCATGAGTATTTGTGAGACCCCAAACTGCAATTTTGACAAAATGGGTCTGCTTGTCGATTAGACTTATCGTAGCTTCAATGCTCGAGCTGGTCGTGGGCAAATCTTAATTCAGTTGACTAGTATTTGTCTACGCGAGAAAATAGTATGAAGGCATATGTTAAGACCAACGGACTATTCTATGTGTTCAATTATGTCACAATATAGTCACATTTGCACTTTCTGTACTCTAGATATGATACGCCAATTGGCACTACATACAGTTCATGACTTATACTGTGTAAAAGGTATTGTAGTTCTGAGCTCGCCGTAGACCAAGCTACTACGTTGAAGAGAGGAATGGTAAAGATGCACTGTGAATATATTTTGTATAGAGAAGGGGTCATATGTACGGACAGAGCCCCGTGCCACATCGGGGTCCGGACCCAATACTGCTTCTAGCTACAAGACCTCCTCCATTGTACGAAAGAATCCCAACCCTACATTTCTTTTTATTCACGGTGGAATACTGTATGTCATTTTTCAGAACACACTATTCATACGAACCAAACCAAAAGTAGGGGGTTGTTGAAAAGGTACGGACATCGTGAGCCCGATCTCAGGTGCGCAAAGACGGTGTGGATGAGACTGGGCTATGTGTCTACTTCCCTTCTTGAGCCGAAAGCAATCCTCCAACAACTTTTTGCATTGGTGCTCAGGAAGACATATACACCAACATCGTTGATACTGCCATTCTCCACAAACTCCGAGTAGCCTTTCTTGTCCTGCATAGCAAGTCTGTGACTTAAGCTTGGGTTTGGAAATCCCTCCATTCTGTACTCGTAGACTCTCTCAGTAGAGATGTAACCGAGGATCGCACAGCGATTTGTGAGAGTGTTGGTGCCGATCAAATCTACACTGTTTTTTTGGAGCTCTTGCCAATTGTGGTCCAAGCCCATTCTAGCAACTTTTGACAATACTCTTGACAAGTGCAATGGAGGAACTTCCTCATCTGCTCTCTCAACGTTTAAATGATTTAACAGTTCTTTTGTCCACTTCACTGAATATTTTGGCTTGAGGTCTGCATATCCATTACAGTACTCGCGAGTGCACATCTTTAGCAACTTTTCATCGTTGGCATGTTTGACAGTCACGCCGAAAATGTACGTCCAAGAATTTCTACGTGTGCCTCTGTTACAGATAAACATACCAATGTCCCTCCATTCTGCATCCAAAACATAAGTTTGCCCGCGAGATGAGTCCATAATTGCGGAGTGGGCGAATCGGGGATTGTTATAACCTTCGATTCGAGCGTATGCAAATCTGAGGTAATTGTAACCGACGTTTTGACATGCTTGGCTTAGTTCCAGTTTCTCAGGCTTCACGCCTGACAGACTCTCGCGCTCAGCAGAGTTTTGTCTCATCTGCTCAGCAACTGTACAAAGAGGTCCATTCAACCGTAAACGCTGCAAACCCATTCCTTCTCTTGTATCATTAATCTCGTTCAGCCACTCCAATCTCCACTTTGACAACTGTTTCTTTTCCAGATCAGCCACGTCGCAGCGCTGAGAATGGTATGAGGACGATTTCAAGGTAGGGTCAGGAGGTCGCCTTTCTGGACCTCGAAGTTGCAGTACATCCTGAGGTTTCGTGGTGGAAACTTGGGCACTTTCGACTGTAGAAAGCAGGAAAGAAGTTGTTAACAAAAGGCTATCAGTTTCTTATTTTTGCTGTGATCTACACGAGCGGCTTCGTAGAAACACAATGAGAAAGGTTTTCGGAATAAGGAGTTCAGCTACTAAGTAATAATCTGTCCTCACAATCGCCTTAGAAAATTCTTGAGGCGGCACCGACAACCTGCAGCAAGGTATTTAAATTGCGATGATTTCCTTTGTATCCAATCGAATAAGAGATCACATTGCTTCCTGATCCAGCATGTTGGAGTCATACGCGAGTCGCAGTCCATGCTACAACCCTATCTCGGCGTAACCGAACACGTTGGACTACACAATTAGAAATGCTTGAGAATTTGTTGGGAGCATGAAATGAAGAATTCTGTTCTTTCTTGTCAGTGTCAAGGGACGGATTGTCGTTACTTTGAGAACACGGCCACTAGTGGATACTATCACATACTAATATAAACCCTCGGTTGCATCGACCCTTCATAATTGACACTTCCGCAACATGGTCAAAACTCAGGCTGGAAGTTGCGCTCCTTTCGCATTTGGGAGGAGTGTGCAAATATGCCTGCTTGAGCAAGATGGCTACATGCTTCTATTTTCTCAAACTATTAAAGTGCCACTGTATTGGCGCGTTGCGAAACCACATTAGCTACTCGAATGGTGTCCGCTCACCTCCTCCGTCGATCACATTTCTGAATTCCTCAAGGCAGTCCGAACAAAAGCCTCAGATCTTGAAAAAGCCGTCACTTTGTCGAACTGGACCTGTTCTCGACAAGACTCAAGCAGACCTGTCTGCACGTCGACAGGTGTATGTAGAAAGAATGCTCGTTTTTGTAGAAATTGACGAGGAAGCGAGTCTGACCTGAAAGACGCGTGGTTGAGTTTACTGGACGTGCAGCGCATGCCCTGCAAGCCAAAACCCCGCTCAGACTAGGGGGGGTCAACCCGTTGATGCGTAAGTCATGAGCTGTAACGCAATGGGAAGACATTCTAAATTGGTCCTCGTCTTCATCCTCCTTGTAGAAATATGTTCTCATCAATTGATGTGGTGTTTTCTACTTCCCACGCGGCGATCCCAATATGCCATGCCGAAGCATGACACCACACAGACATCCCCGATGCATTTCATTCTCCATGTTGAAACTCCAGACTCTGGCCAAGGAGTCCGCAACTCGCACCCTATCCTGACCGGCGCACACTCCACGTAAAAAACTCGCTTGTACCCTGATTCCCGACAATGCGATTCTGCGAGCGGACGCAAAGTTTGAATCAATCCTTACATTATCAAAGCGGAAGAACAAGACAGAGCGCACCCTACCAACAAGCACCTCATCCGCATCGCAACACGCCCCCACACTCAACACACTCCGCCTCACCGCCTGCAACACCAGCCGCAGTTTCAGCCCCCCCCCCCCCCACCCCATCTCTCCGTTGCAACCGCCTCGACTCTCCTGTGCTTAGGGGCCCTCTCCTCCCTCAGGCTCTTCATCCCCCATTCTCACCGTGCCATGAAAACCCAATGGCACCACCTGCGGCACGCTCGCTCTGGCGACCTCCTTCATACTCGTCGCATCAATCACCACCATGGCCGACGCCTTTCCACCTTTTTCCAACACCACCACCAGCAAACACCCACGGTCCTCACCTTCCCCCTCCCCCCCTCCTCCTTCTTGCTCATCCGGCACAAAAATGGGCTCTCCCAC
>JAUKWC010045899.1:0-10345 GCA_032356245.1 Endocladia muricata | reverse complement strand
GTCCCAGTGCCCCAGATGAAACCCTCGAGCTCGCTACACATGACTTCTTCCTTGAGGTCTTGACAAACTCGTCGGTGGACTTTAGTCTGTAGGGGATGCGCGAAGAGATGCGTATTGCTCCGCGGGGGGTCACCACAAGAGCGGAAGTAGCAAGACTCTGTGTTGGCTTGCGCTACTCACTTTCGCAGGATCTTGACAAGTTCCCGAAAGTAGGCAGTTCTGAAGGGCGTACCGCTGTGGTCCAACATACGAGTTGCGGAGAAACCCTGATGGTGAAGCTTGTTCTCGACAACAGCGAGTGTGATGGAGCGCCACTCTTGTGAGGAGCGAATGCGATCTCCAAAGCGGGCGAGAGAGAAGTCGGGATCCCTGAGGATAGGAATGATCTCGTCAAGCTTGCGCGGGCCGGCAGTCCTCTCTACTTCGGGAAGAGAAAGTGCGATAGATTGTATGACGAGTTCGTTCGTGCTTGTGGTCGGTTCTGCATCAGGGTGGGACGGGAATTGGGGCAAAGGAAGCAGAGGCGCCGAAGCCTCATCAGAAAGGACGTTATCATCGTAGTGGATAGGAGGTTTTGGGGCGGGTGAACCTTGCGGGGGAGTATGGACTAGCTCGACCGGTCGATGTATTCGGAAGTGATACTGTTGCTTGTGTTTGGAAAGGGAGTTTGCGACGGAAAACGAGTACACGCAGTGCAGGTATTTGCAGTGCATACTGAGGGCTGGGAACGCTGGCTGCAAGGAGAAGGGGTGGCGGGCGGAATGAGAGAACGAAGAAATAAGACGTTCTTCATGGCTGGAGCTTTCTTCTCGTTTCCACTAAGCACAAGACGGTAGGTCCCGTCGTGAGCACTCCCGCGTTCACGAAACCCATGGCAAGTCTCGTGCACGCGGGAGTGGTCCAGGGGGAAGACGGGGCCTGCCATTCGACACACACGCAGGCCATTGGCTGTGTGGAGAAGAGGACATCATGCGTTCGCTGACGGGTACTACAACGAGAGGTGGGAACCGAGAAGTAGTGATACTCTACTAACCGTAATTGGAAGGTTTTTGAAATTTCGTACGGTCTAGGGTAATTTCATCCAGGGTATTTTCAAGGCACGGCTGCGAAACTTTGGAACGCAAGAACCCGCCACAGGCCCTATTAACCCGCAGCGACACGGGACGCCATCACGTCGAATCTGCAAAGTTATCCTGCCTTCAATAGGAAGCACTGAGCGACAGTTTTACCTCGTGATACGACGGCGTGCACACGTAAGCAGCACATATTCGAAACGGTATTCGCACGGGTGCGAAGGGTCTGAGCCGGATAGGAGGCGCAGTTGAAGAGTGTTTATACGTGTGATGTGTGATGCAATGCGGGGATTGCGGGCTGTTGGAGGTGGAGAGGGTGCGGGAGTGCGAGTGACGGTGTGGTGTGGTGTGCGAACTGGAAGTGGTGGTGGGCGGGATTGGTGTTGTCGTTGAGGAGTGGCGAGACGTGTAACTCGCGACGCAGTGCGTGAATTGCGGACCATTGCAGGTGGAGTGCGATGCGATGCGAGTGGTGCGAGCTGTTGGAGGTGGCGAGGTCGTGGCAATGCTGATGGTGGTGGAGTGTGTTGTAGAAACTGGAAGGGAAGGCGAGCGGGACGGGTGGCGTCGTTCAAGAGTGACGAGGACCCCGGTATCCGGAGCGATACCTACAATGCGGGCTGTTGGAGGTGGAGAGGGTTAAGAATTGCGGGTGATGGTGGGGCATGATGGTGAAAACGTAGATCCGTCCGAATACCGTAGAAGGGCTATTCATGTAGCAGTACGGAAATGCAGTACAATGCGACAGAACGTTCAGCGCGCGCAGTGAACGTTTGGTTTAGTTGCATGAAGTGTCCTGCGCAGCTGCACTTTTCGCAGTTCTGAATGCAGCAAATTTGCATTCGGAACCGCGAAAAGTGCCGTTGTTGAGCAGTAAAACTACGAATGGACTTCGACACGTCGCAGGACGCTGTGTAGTATAACTGCATCCTGGACTTCCACAGCCCGCAGTGTACCAGCTAGTAATACCTCACCCGGACGTCCACTGAGTGCAGTTCGAGGTTAAGTGATACCTATGGTTCCCTACACATTTCGCAGGTCGGGGTTTAGTAATACTAGACCCAGAACTGCACAATGTGTAGTAACCCACAGGTATGACTCGACCTCGTACTGCTGTCAGTGGACGTCCGCATACATTTCCGGGAACACTGACGGACCCGGCCGTCAACAGAACGTACCGAGCGACGGTTTTTCCTTGTGATGCGACTTCGTGCAGAGATAAGCAGCGCGTATTCGAAACGGCATTCGTACGGGCGCGAAGGGTCTGGAGGGAGTGGGAGGCGTCATCGAAAATTGGCAAGACATGTGGTGTGCCATGCGTTGCGGGGAGCGCGGGCTATTGAAGGTGGAGAGGGTGAGGGAGTACGGATAATGGTGGGGTGTAGTGTACAAACTGGAAGAGATTGTGTGCGAAAGTGGTGGCGTCGTTGAATAGTGGAAATACGTGTCGTACGCAATGGGGTTCAGGGAGTGCAGCCTGTTGGGGGTGGAGAGGGTGAGGGAGTGGTGGTGATGTTGGGGTGTGCTAACTGGAATGGATGACACGCGGAATGGGTGGCGTCGTTGAAGAGTGGCGGGACATGTGGCGGCCAACGCGATGCCGGAATTGCGGCCTGTTGGAGGTGGAGTGCGATCCAATGCGGAGAGTGAGAGCTGTTGGAGGTGGAGAGGGAGAGCCAAGGCGGGTGGTGGTGGAGTGTGGTGTGCAAAGTGCAAGGAAAGGCCGGCGGGATGGGCGGCGTCGCTCAAGAGTGGCAAGGTGCTTGGTGCTCGGTGCGACGCGGGGAGTGCGGGCTGCTGGAGGTGGAGAGAGCGAGGCAATGCGGATGGCGGTGGAGTGCTGTGGACAAACTGGAAGGGAAGGCGGACCGGACGTGTGGCGTCGTTCAATAGTGGCAAGGTGCTTGGTGCTCGATGCGGTGAATGGAGCGCGGGCTGTTGGAGGTGGAAAGGGCGAGGTAATGCAGGCAGTGGAGGCGTGTAGTATACAAGCTGGAAAGAAAAGCGGGCGGGACGGGTGGCGTCATCCAAGAGTGGCAAGGTGCTTGGTGCTCAATGAGATGCGAGGAGTGCGGGATGAGGAGGTGGAGAAGGCGAGACGATGTGGGCGATGGATGAGTGTGATGTACAGACATGAAAGAAAGGAGGGCGGGACGGGTGGCGTTGTTGAATAGTGGCGAGGACTTTGTTGTTCGAGGCGATGGAGGAAGTCCGGGCTGTCGGAATCGGAGAGGGCGAGGGAGCAGGGTTGAAGGTGGAGCATGATGGTGAAATCGTAGATCCATTCAAATACTCTAAAAAGACTATTCATTTCGCAGTACGGAAATGTAGCAGGACAAGACCGGACCTTCACCGAGCGCAGTGAACTCTCGATTTAGTTTCATTAAGTGCGATGCGCAACTACACTTTGAGCAGTTCTGACAGCAAAAAAAATGCATTCGGAACTTCGAAAAGTGCAGTTGTTGAGCAATAGAACTTGGAATGGACTTCCAGACGTCGTGGTAAAACGCTGTGCAGAACAACTGCATCCTGCACTTCCACAGCCCGTAGCATATCAGGGAGTGTTTCGAGACTCGGACTCACACCAGTTGGACGTCTGAATCTAGTGATACTACACTCGGACCTCGAACAGGTGAAAGTCCGGGTCTAGTCATACTAAACCTGGAACAGCAAAATGTGTACTAAACTCCAGGTTTTGCTTGACCCCGTACTGCACTCAGTATACGTCCGCATCCATTTTCGGAAGCACAGATGCTCTCATGCGTTTGTAACTGTAATGATCCTCGTCACACACACAAATGCATCCGACATTTCTTTTGTTTCCAGGTTGCCTGCTTCCATTTGTTTGCTGCACTCCTCCACATAGCAGTGTAGTTCGCTTTTCTGATTGTGCCACTTACACGTATTGGTAGTTCACTGCCGCAGATTAGCTGGAGGCGTAGGAACTCGTATAAGTATATGTCAACGCCGATGAATATTGTAAAACTAAGTCTCGGTTTGGGTAGTATTCGACTGTACTATTCATGGAGCCGTAGCAAGCGGTCGCTGGCTACTCGGTTGCGTTCCCTGTAACACTTCCCCTTCAGTAGACCGCACCATCTTTAGTAGTGTGCCACATCACAAGGGTTGACTATACCGCCGTTTTCGTGCGAGTCTTTGCACTCGTCTCGGAGAGGACCTCGCGTACTCGTCTCTCCACAGGCTGCGCTAGTATGTTAGTAATGCTCGTAAGCTTGCAGCGCGCGCATCCCGGAACACCAGTCAGAATATGGGATACTTTTTCCGCGTGCCCAGTGACAATTCCGGAATGTGAATCTCCTCTCGACGTTGGATGGGCAACACCTCAGCTGCAGACTAACAAGTTTTTTCGCGATATTTATCGACTGTAGGACTTCACACAAAAGTCACAACCGACTGTAAGTACTGAGAATAGCTTCCAACCCACGTCTTTATAGAGCACGCCCTCAAAGCGATTCTACATACAAGAGCCCGCCACGATTACACTTCAGTGCGATTCTCTTCACCTCGCTACCACCCGATCTTTAGAGTACTATCCTTCAACTAGCCGCAGATATCTCATTGTCGTTGCATACATGTGTTCAGTGGTAATCCAGTTCATTGGTTGTCGTCTGGAGAATACCCGCGTTCACGAATATTTCCATTTTCCTGAGGCATTCTGCACTGCACCTCCCTGTGCGTAGAGATTCCGGCATCTGAAATCCTGGTCTATCAGGAGCGAAGATCCAACTTTGTTCCCAGGAAATAGTAGAGAGGACTGCCTTAGGCGCTCGTGCAGTCTGCTACTACACTAAGGCAGGGCCTTACGCAACATGGCATCAACCATGCCACACAACAACTCTACGTAGATGTTTCCAAAGGTCTGTCTGACCTGCTAGGGTATGTAGAAAACCATGGAACTAAAAACCAACTGATTTGAGAAAACAAGCGAGTGGGAAATGTTCAGACATTTCCGGATTTTGTTCCTCATGACAAGGTGCCATTTGGGCAGTCATCGCGCACCATAGAGCAGCATGATGAGCAGCCTGCCCCTCCTAACTGCTCGCTATAATGGCACCATGAGTCACAATTCTTTCCCGCAGTTTTACACGTACAGTCCATTTAACGGAGGTGGAAGTACCGCTGGGACTGCAGATCCGAGTACCAACGTGATAGAGGGTTTCTTCGATGCATTTCGCAGCAACTGGACTATAAATAAGTAGGCACCCTAGTGCTGATCTGTCGATGTGCAGATCTGTCGATGTGAGTATGCAAAGGTAGTAAATGCTAGGTAGAGTTGGATTCATTTCTGTACTTCGTATTATGGATTATTCGACCGGAACCAGAAACCTTTATGGCAGATGAACTCTGCTTGTTGCAGTATTAGTGGCGTTATGATTCGTCTTCAGATCATATTACCAGGCCACAAAAACTGTAGGGCACTGCCCTAGTGCAGTGTTAGAGGGTGCAGAAGTGCCGAAAGTAGTACTAGATACTGTGGGTTAGCAACCGGACTAGAGTTTAGCTGTCGGGAGACCAGCCTTTGCAGGCAACGCGTTGCTACGAGCAGGGAGATAGAGTGAGAGACATCTCTAGGAAAGGGAAAGATCCTTGGAAGCGGATAGTACCCGGACAACAACCAACGCCAAGGAGTTATACTCCAGCCAGTCGTGTAACACCAACGAGGTGGATGAGACCAAATTATGGATAGTATCCAACCGGACAGATAGTACCCAGATGAAGGGAACCGCTCTGGTGACGTGCTCCCCACGGGCGTAGTAATGTAGAACCGCTCTGGTGGCGTGCTCTGTAGCGGCGTGGTTGAGGAGTCATATTCCTTCCTTATAGTCGTTCGCGACTCTCGCGGGAGGTTTCACAACCTATAAGGATCGTGGAAAGACTAGTTAATCTACGGTTAGGGTGTTGGACCACAAATAGCAGTATGAGTACCGACCTCCTGCATGCTCGCTCTGCATGTGGAGTGCATAGCGCGTAGTCGAGCTGGAGCTCGGGAAGGCGCGCGCTGCGAGCCTACCAGCAAGGGCAATAGCCCAATGAGTCGCTTCAACAGACAAATGCAGTAGAGTCTCACCGGGAGGGGCGTAAAACCTCGCCAGAAACTCCGAATATGGTCGCTCGCAGCAATATGGGGTACCGCCAGAGACAATGGGCCCGCCTGAAGGGAAGGGGGAGCGGGGGACGCAACTCAATAGCCGGGGGACGCGTGCTAAATTTTCGTAGACTTTAGAGTCAACCACCCCCCTATCGAGGACTTAGTTTACAATCAGACTTGGCTTTGACATACATACACATGCCAAGTCCTGCGTCGGCGGCTCATTTACGCCAGTAAATTCCAACAGCAACTAAATATCACAACGAAAACTATCGTACCACGTTGCAGGGAATGAGAAATAAATTAAATCAAATAAGTCGAGTCAGAGATAAATTAGCACGCAAACGTGTGCAACCTGGGTTGTTACAGGGCGCGGGGCAATAGCGCACGCCGTCGCATCAGTACCAGACGCTGTCGGCCACCGGCCACGTCGCTTGTACACAGTACACATTCCGGCTACAGTAGTGCGGTGAGCCTAACCTAAGTCAGAGAGCCAGTGCTCTATAAAAATTTCCATCAATATTGCGACAGCAACTGCAATTATGGCATGTCAGTATGTCTCCAACCGGGCGACCAGTGGCTTCATACTCACAGATTCATCTATTCTACCTCGTCGTGCGCACAAGTAGAGATAGGAAAGGGGGTCGTCTTGAACGGCCTGACCCGTTCTCGTATTTTCAAAACAGCCAAAAACGAATACCACATTAGCTACTTTTCAGTACTGGAAATAGTTCACGAGGCTTCAGACAGCACGTTAGTGACCACTGTGTCTGAATTTGTAGCCATCTTGTTAGGCAGAGGTAGAGAGATGCTACTTCACTAGCTTTACGGAGAGTTCCTTAGCTGCCAGCAGCATCTGGCTTATGATTCTGGAATTCAATGACCAACATTCATACGTTGGAAGCACTGCAATAATCACCAGAGAAGTATGGAAAAAGCTATCCGGAATATGCATCCGGAATTGCTTCCAAAATCGCTGTCGTCACTATATTGTTTGGTCAGAAATGAAGTTTAGAGTTATAGAAGAAGCCATCCGACTGGAAACCGGTTTTCTCTTTGAAATATGTTGTCAACTCCTGTGAGCAGCATTATATATGCTCACATGGCAGGGCATTGTCCTCGAACAATGCATACACCCAATGGACGGATTTAACGATTGTTGATGGTATGGCCATGGCTTTGAAGGCTCGCAAAAAGTGTAGAGCAGAACCCCCGAGAGACAGAACGGACTTAGGCGGTGGATGTGGAGGCTATGTGACCCCGCTTGGAGTATAAGCGTGTCTTTTCTCGAGCGACATCTTCAAGAGTAAATCGCTGGTACCGCTGTTTGTTTTGTAGGATCATGCTCGGACCAAACATATGTCCGGAATGTTCTGAACGTGTGTACAAAAATCCTTGCCTTCGTCTTCCCAACACTAACGCCAGTGGATGTGACTAGTGCAATCAAAAGTATTGTGGTACCGAACGTGAAGACAACGAAGATGAAATTTGATACCATTCTGGTAGTCCGAGGAAACCGGCCTGTACCTAGTTCTCGTGAGCTGTATATGTCGACGTTCTAGTCATTACTCGCAGATGCCTAGCAAAATCTAAAAGTGTTCTGAAGCCGCCAGGAAGTTTATCAGAGTTGTATAACGTCCATGGCTCGGTTGCATTACCAAAAGCTACTCTTTCACAGATTTTCACCGTATGGTTCCATCCGGTGAGATGGGCTCTTTTAAGGAATCCCAACCGCAACTAATTTAGATGCTTTCGAGTCCCCACAACACGTAATCGAAGCGCAAAAGCGCTACGTGAATATCGAGCTCGCGGACAAAAACCCTCGCAGTGTCCCACAAAAAACTGCACAATTTTGACAAAGTTACAAATGATGGAAACACATTTCTTAATTGGACGCGACAGGAGCACAGCATAGATGGAAAAGGTACTACACTTTGCAAATATAAGAGAACATGCTGGGCCTAATCCATGTAATGCAGTCTCGATATTGGCCTCATTGGGAACAAAATTGAGTGCCCTATAGACAAAAGTTTCTATTTGACATTGATATTTGCCTCGTCTGAGGTCAGCACTCGCCTCATATGAGATCAACATCATCAGTCCATGAATTCAATTAGGCCATCGATTTCGTATCAGCTTACACTGGCGTAGTACATCTACCATCCACCTCCGCATCATTTCGAGTTGAAGTAGAAGCATTTCTACTGCTATTCATGACCCAGACGAGTTAGCTCATTGGTCCTCGAGCTACTGGAAGGGCATCTGTCCGCGTGCTCAATTCTTGCTGAGCGCTTCTGTATTTCGAATCTCTGTCCGAGTACTTGACGCGGTCTGAGGTAGTCGTGTGTTAGGATTCGTTTACAGAACCCACCTAAACAGAAGAGAGCATACAGTGACATCTTTTGAAGGGGCATTGCACAGCGATACAACCAAATCTAGCAAGTCCCATGACGCCAAAAGAACTATTGGGGGCCGTAGACAATTTTCTAGTTTTGTTCGACACTTAGAAGTGACGACGACCATTTCAACCAAGATAGCTCACAAACACGAGGTTCAGACTCTAATTTCGAAATTACTCGAACATTTTTGAGCACTACTCTTTAATTCCTTCATAGTCGAAAGCACGGACAAAATGGAGTTGCTCCTAAAAGCAATCCCTGCAAGTTTCAAGACGAAAAAATATTAGCTCCTCGGCGAACAGTTCGGAAGTATCCTGAGCATACAAAACCCACTTTCCTTTTTGTGTTTGCAAAACGAACAGCGAGACCGATTAGCCTCATTTGAAGACGTCCCTTCAGACAACAGAAGTATGCGCTTTATGGCGAGCTAGATGGACCCCAAAATCGACTGTCAATGTCCACGTTGTCGTTCGAGGTTTCAGCTGCACACCTCCTTCGAGCCCGTCGGGCTTCCTTCACACCGATACCAATAGACCCATCCGTCAACTGACAGAACAACTCATTCGGATTCAGCGCCCTATTCTGTCGGGATCGCGAGTACTGTTTTTCAGAATTCGCTGATGCGGATAGCCAGTAGACGTGTTGACTTTTGTTGCCCAGCCGTTAACCCGAGCTTCTTTTCCGGACCAAGGTCATCTTGACGACAGCAGTTGTGCTTGTCAACCCGGGAGCATGTTCAACAGAGGATGTCGCATACTTTTGGAATCGCAATCCTGATGTTTCCCAGGGCAGGGTTGCGTTTATGAGATCTGCGTCTATCGCAGTTCATGTTGTCATCAACCGAGGTTGTCCTGGTAGAGCTGGTGAGTATAGTGCAAAGCACCCTGTGCAACTCCGGCCCACGGATAGTTCCAGCAGCGTAAGTGGCTGGAGCTACACAGAGAACCAAGAGACCATCGGTGTTCGAAACGGGGTGTATTATCAGAAGGATATCAAGGTTGTTCGTATCCAAAGGATGTGGTAACTGAGAGCTCAAAGAGCGCGGTGGTAGAGCAAGACGAGATGGCCCGTAGGGCGTGGGTTGTAAGGCGGCAGTTCGCAACATGTGGGGTAAATTCGGTCGGGATGAAAGGAGAAACGAGGTGGACGTTGTAAGGAAGCCGGACGATGGAGATAGAAATAGAGATAGGTAGGCGATAAGTAGCCGAAGCTAGGGAATGTAAAGGGAAAAATGAATGAGCGCGAACGCTATAGTCGGACAAGCGGGTACGGGCGAGGTTGCTTTGGACGATATTCAAAAAGGTAGGCAAAGGTTCATATTGCTGAGGACAAGTTGGGCGCAAAAAGTACGGCCAAACCCCCGTACCTTTAATGTTCGAGATGGCTAGCCTGACTTACACGACAGTATGTACAAAGGGGGAGGTCGTGGCGCTCCTAGTGGGCGCCGAAGTAGATAAGAACGAATTAATAGGTTAGCGCGCCGGCGGTAGTACGGCGCTAAATAAATACGCAACAAATACACACACTGACAGCTGTACACGTAAGCGCGCCTGGCGTAATGTTAAGAAGGTACGGTAGCGCAGCGCGCGGCTTGCAGCCCCCTGTACTAGCGGCTTGTCAGCAGTGTAATTGCACTACAGACCTCCTACAAGCTTGCAAACATCGGTCTGCACCATTATCAATTAGTCCATCTGCCAGTTGGCAGTAAAAATCGTTCGGAGTCATCATCGTATTCTTTCACCACCCTGAGTACAGCTTCCTCG
>JAUKWC010045888.1:0-10361 GCA_032356245.1 Endocladia muricata | reverse complement strand
GACCTCATATGAGGCCAGAGTTGACCTCATATGAGGCAAAACCCACTGTCCAATAGACACTAGTGTCTATTGGACATCTGGCCTCATATGAGGCCAACTTACCACCGGAAAAGTGTATAAAATATATAATACGTATGGTGAATATGCTAGTTGTTGTACATGTAATTTATCTCACTCCCGTCTTTGATATCAAAACACAGGGTAGCCTACTCCGTTGCACTAAAACTCTGACTGCGCAAAATGTTCGCCAAGTTCTTCTACAGCTCACTCTGCCAGAATAGAGAACTCAAAGACCTTCAAGTAGGTATAAAGAATAGCGGAAGTGGACGTCTCCTTGATACTATAATATCTCTGCGAAAGTTGGCCTCATATGAGGCAACCTGACCTCATGTAGGGCCAGATGTCCAGTAGACACTAGAGCTGTCCAAGTTCACCGACAGCAAGAGCGCGAACTCAACCGAATATCCCGAAGAGTCCTCAGTTTTCAAAAACCATGTCTCCCACTTCAGACCCCCGTCGCATCACGAGTTCGTACACACGCTTGCAATATGAACTTTGACGCGATTTCCCAGTGAATGTATGATGCCAGCTGGAAGGTCAAGAAGCCTGTGGAACCAGCAAAGATGTCAACAAGTTCAGAACCAGCGGCAGAAATGTCACTGATGTCAAACTCAGCTGGAAGCTTGCCAACGGTGTCATAGTCATGTTACTGCGGCTGAAAAACAACAAATCACGAGGGAGTCCGGAAAGTGCCGCTGAAACCGGAACCCGTATTGCTCCCTAGAGATCTGGGCAATTGGGAAATCAGTCAGGCAGTTCCGAATTGGGTACTGACGTCGACCTCGTTACACCCATGGGTGATGAGAGACACTATTTCACAAGGAGTGTGAGCCAAGATGCATCTATCCCAGGCGCGGACATCAATGATACAGTGTGAATTCGTGATGAGGTCGCACTGGAAATGAATGGCTTGATTTCTCCGAAGCCTCCCAAACTCACAAGTCGAGTCGACGAGATTGTATCTGAGAGTCACTAACATGCACCATTGACTCCGTTCGACTACTTCATGTCAATATTCCGACACGTTTTTCTGAATTACATTGTTTTGTGGACAAACAGGGAACTGGGAAGAGAGTCCTTCGAGGCGACAAGCAAACGCGAAAATTTACGCTTGCTCCGAATTCTGGCCTTGATGACAGAATGCCAGCTCAGCAATCGTCAAAAACTATGAAGCACAATCAGGAGCAACGGAGCATTTGATATCTGTGCGTTTTAGTGACATCATGTCTCGTAATCATTTCGAACAGCTTCGCAGCTGCATTGAATTTACCGGAGCTGAAAGCATCGCTGAGAAAATGGATTCGAGACAGAACTGGCTGAAAGGTTTTCTTCTTGCAACTGCTGATCATCCGGCCACAAAAGCTACCGCTTCTCATCGCATACGCGTAGGCAAGAGTATGTCAAGGCGGTACGGGCTGAGGGGCAGCTGGATTCCTATCGGTATTCTGCACTTTGTGTCACTCGATCTGAAGCCGGAAAGCGGATGTGAGATCAATTCAGCTCGTTACCGTGCCTGGTTCCGAGCTGACAATCTTAGCAGCTGACAACGTGCATAAATAGCTCGGCAGTAGCAATAACCATGGCACGTCTCTACTTCTTAGGTTGGCTGAACCGAGGTTTCACATGGACAGAGTCACCTGTGCTGACCATTACTTAGCATCGGTTGAGACAGCTAAAGTGCTCTTTGACAATGGCCTGAAGTTTACCGGTTTTGTCAAGACAGTTTGAATGAGATAACCTGTCGACTACACTTCGGGACCGGAAATAGCTGAGAAGCTTTCCCACGTCCCGATGGTCACTAAAAAGCCAGACCTCTTGGCCGTCATGGAAGTTGCCAGGGACAGACGATATTTCATTAGAGCTACTGCGACAACCTCGGCTGGTGATATCATGGAACGCGTGAGGTGGGGATCTTGTGACGGAATCCCCCACATTCAAAGCATTGAGACTACCAATGCGAAAGTATGTGAGACTTTCTGTGGAACATGGTCTGAGGCTAACAAGCACATCCGCTCTCGCCACGATGAACTCGGAGTGGAAAAAGAAGTTTGAGGTTTAAGACTGAGTGACGACAGTCTACACCTCTCTGCCGGCTATTTGCATCGTCGGCTCCCGGAATCTCTACTTGAGATGCCGAAAGAATGGGGTTTTAATCCCAAAAGCATTCTGCTTTCAATTGGCAGATGGACATATTAATGATGACGTGGTCTGAGCTTTGAAGGCTCGGAGGAGGTCTGCGGCGGGAACTTTGAATGAGAACATGGACCTTGGCAGTGGATGTGGGGGCCATTGAACCCTCATATAGCGCAGACGTCTGTTCTTTGACGGGACTTCATCAAATGCGCCTTACCAGCATTGCCGTTGTTTTTATACGAACAAGAAGAAGTTGAAATTCATACTTTCAGGACGCGTTCGGAACGTTTGCTGAGCAGTTTATGTGTCATTGTCAAACTGGTGAGGATTGTTTGAAGCGGCATGCTCAGGGAGTTCTCGGTTTCGAACATGTATTTGATGAAGAGCAGCGCTTAAAAGTCTCGAATAGATTAGGAAGTAAAGCCTGAACCTTATCTTGGTGAGCTATTTTGGTTGACATCGTCGTTGTAGCTTCTAAATGTGTAGCATTATTCAGAAACGAATCTACAGTCGCCAACAGATCTCTGGGCGTCGTAGGACTTGCTCGATGTCGTTTTATCAGTATTCAATATGCCTTTAAAGAACCTCACTGTATGCTGCCTTAAGTCGCAGCGTGCTCATTAAAAGATTCCTGAAACACAACTACGTCGGAACCTGTCGAGTCCTCAGAGACAAATTCGAAGCCCAAAGAAGCTCACCGAGAATAGAACTTTTAAAGTTATGCTCTCCCAGTTCCAAAACGACCCTTGGAATGAGTTGTCGCGGTGACGGGTGGTTGTAGAATTTCTTTTACTTGAACGCGAAATGAGGACAAGGTCGACGGTAAAGGCGCTACACCGCTACAATCTGATAAATAATTACAACTTTAATTTGTAAATTGCAGGCCTAATATCCGCCTCACACGAGGCCAGTGTCGACCTCGTTTGAGGCAAACCTCACTACTCGATAGAGACTAGCTTGCAGCAATGCACACTCGTGGGGAACGCGCAAACTACTCGCACGCGTGAAAATAGTATACAACGGTGGTTCGGGGATGCATCTTGCGATTCAAAATATCTTCTGGGAGTCTCCTCGAATAAGTTGTTACAGCTCCACATGTTTTCCGAAAATTCGAAAAATATCTGAAAGCTATGCTAGGTGCGCTGGCAATTGTTCCAAATTTGGACCGGTTCTTCGTGCCCACCTGAGCCGATACTGCACACAAATCGCTGCGCACGAGGTGTTTTAGGTGGGCTTTGGTCCTACCATTTCCTATGTAACCAGGTGTTGTTATCCTTTCTTGGAACTTTTAATCATCGAAGAAAAATTATAACCAAACAATACCAACTATCTTTCAACGGGTCCTCCGAAACTTCCAGAACTAGTTCCTTAGTTTTACTGGTAGCATCGCTGGCTGGGGTCGGTCGAGTTGAATGACCTAGTGGGGATCGGGAGTACCTGGCTACAAGGGGTTCCTCATGGTTGGGGTGCCAGGACGAGTAGTAGCTGTCGCGAACGTCGTCTGTACGTAGGACTGCCAAGTAGTGAGAAGTAGCATCTGTGCCAATCGTGCTAGATGGCTTTTTCGTGACAGAAGAATGACTAATGTTTGAGTGCCGGTGAGCAACAGTCGTTCGACCTTCCGTCTGTTCGGTAACGTGTCTTTTGCAATCTGATCAAGCTATTTCTGTGAGACTCGACGGCCGACTGGATCACGAGTGTAGAATTGACGTTCTTGCGGGGCAGATAGGTAGTTTCACCGGATTGACATCCCTCGCCACAGGTGAAAGACATTGCAGGCGTCACCAGTCTACGCACTTAAAACCAGTTTGCCGAGCCCTTGTATGTCGTCGTATAGGGTAAGGACACCGCAGGCCTCACAAAGCCAGACTGGTGTGGATATTCCGAACAGACGGAGATGTTACCAGATATGTGGAGAGTGGGATGTGGATAGAGCTGCAGTTCGTCGTATGGTCGCTTCAAGGGTACCTCGCCCCTCGCCAAGGGATGGATCTCTAGCTGAACAAGATGTACAATGAGAAAATCGTGATTACCAATAGGAACATGAATCAAGATTCAAGATGTCTCAGTAATTCAAGCCCAATAAGCCCCAGAGTTTCATTGGTAGAACCGACCAGGTCGGTGTAGAGACATGGCTATTTCAGATTTGTCGATATCTAGCAGGGATGTATTTAAGGAACCAGGCCATAGCCCTCGAAAATGTGGTCAAAGTAACGATTGCAGCATCACTTGTGAGGGAGACGGCAGCAAACTGGTGGATCCTGAAGCAGAGCTATGGTCAAGCGCCGGCGACTTTCAATGAGCGCGTGGCAGCTGTGGGGACTGAGCTCATCCCGGAAGCTAGCAGAACACGATCAAGAGTCATACTAGACAAGCTAGTGCAAAGCAAATGTGTTTTCTTCTACCTGTCAAAGCTCAGGAACATTTCCTTAGCTATCACATGTTTGTCGCAAGATGAAAAGCTGGGCAGATTCGTTTCTAATGTTGAACTGCAGATCAAGCTTGAAGTATTCTAAAGTGGACCGACTGCCTTGGTTGAGGGCGCAAAAATATCACTAAACGTTAATAGCGCTCTGTTTCGACCTGACCGAAACTCATGCAGAGGAGACGGTGACATTCGTCTGAGCTAGAGCCATCCCTAACCTATGGCAGTTGGAAATGATGAGGGCAGACTCCCGATCGAAAAGCAGAGAGCCAATGACCTGAAGGATAGTACCTCTCTCCCGTGCCATAAGGTTTGTTGTTGTCCCTTCAAGCGCAAGATCAAAGCCGGCTGAGATGGATGGGGAGAACACAATTTCAACAACGTCATTGCTCGAGGAGTGAAATCCGAAGCTAGTTCGGAACACTAAGAGGTCCAACAATTATGAACGAGTGCACTCAGAGTGGATCTCAGAAACATATAAAAGGGGCGGTTGCAACTGAAGTGGAGCAGCCCCGCCTAGAGGTAACTGATCAAAGATTGCAAGTCATGCAAGCCTTATGTAGTTACCTTTTTTTTGTCTCAAGACACGAGTGCAACTCAAGCACAAAACCAGTCGGAATGTAATGATGGTCGTCTTGATGTTACGGAGATGAATTCTACGAGTCCAAGTCATGTTGAATTCACCTTACATAATGATATCCCTGTTGAAGACTTACTGGTTTTGAATGGAGAGCTCATTGACTCGAAAGCCAGAGGTCTTAAGGATGTGGGTTGTGATACGAACGCAGTGCCTCACTACTTTGACAACGGATGCCAAGGGTTGTTCGACACTTCGAATAAGTCTTTTGTCGTCCACCACTCTAGCAGAGAAATCGAGAAAAAAGCGTCCAAAATACTTCCGAACAGAGCACTTAGTGTCCGGTCCCATTTATATACGTCGTATTAGGCCAATTACAGCTGGCGATACGATGTTATATCGGGAATGCCGTGGAAATTTGCCCCCCAACCGAGCACAGATAACGTTAGTCGAGGTTTGAAGGTAAGTGGTTAGATTTTACCTTTGGAGATAATCTCATCGCCTGGGGAGGATGTTGAAGGCATAAACGTCTGTGTCAAAAATTTCAGACGTCTCTTCAGATGCAGAGAGCCAAAGGAATCCTTTCAGATGTTTGACTTAATGAACGCAACTATTGAAAAACCTGGCGGCTGTAATGTGGACAATTAGAGTATGTATCGAGGGCAAGATAGAAAACCGAAGAACATCCTACTCACTATAACGGGGTATTCTGAGATGGACCACCGCGTGGTCTAGCACCGCAGAGGCTTGTTGATCACAAGAGACAAGTCGGAAACAATGCGAGACCACTGCTCCAACCACTGGTCCGGTAGGCTAAATTCAAAGCTGCAAATGTGTACGCAGTGGAGATGCTGAACGAAGGGAACAGTAGACCGACTGAACAATTCTATGGTGCATCTATGTTCTTCATCAAGGTTAAAGACAAACCGCTGCGAGGTGTTGCTGGTTATCAAGCACATAGCAGAACTACGGAAAGAAATAACGTAAGTCTGCAAGGATCGGACGAGATGTTTGACAGGGTGGGGAAAGGTCAGATCTTTTCAAAATTGAACCTGGAGACTGGCTTTCATCATATTTGAGTTTAACGAAGAGACAGAGATAAGAAGGAATTCATCACGACGCACGGTCAGTTCGAATAGAAGGTGGTGCCTATCGGACTGTGCAACGCACCTCCTGAAGTAGTATGTTCCAATCAGTTTTGACGCGTGTTTTCCATGACTGTCTCGAGGAGTTACTGGAGGTTTACACGGATGATCTGCTGATATTCAGCAAAGGTGACCAGTCACATCTCAATCACATCGGAATGGTATAGTCTGGAATCCCAGACCACAACTACTACGTGCTAATGGAGAAGTGTGAGTTTGTGAGGTCAGAGACGACCTTATCTGGACTTACCGTCGGCAAAGAAGGAGTTGGTGTCAACCATTAGAAGGTCAGGGTACTGAGCATATGGCCTCGGCCACATACATTGACCGGCCCTCTAAGTTGCCCGGGTCCAGTTCACGAGCAGCAAGCACTTGCCGTCTGCGCGTTTTGGAGACTAATTCCTCGGAGCCGCTTCGAGCAGCTCCGCACCTGCATTGCATTGACCAGAGCTGGAAGCAGCGCTAAGACTGTGGATCCGAGATGGAACCTTGTCAAAGGTTTCGTTGAAGCAATTAATGATCATCCGGCCACAGAGGTCAAGCCGTATGAATGCATATGCGTCGATGAGATTATGTCGAGGTGGTGCGGGCTAGGGACGAGCTGGAGTTCTATTGGCATTCTACATTTTGTGTGGCTCGATCGCAAGCCGGAAAGGGGATATGAAATCAAGTCATCTTCTTGCCGCGTCAGTGGCAACATGATTCGTCTCGAGCTCACATTTTCAGCGGATGATGGTGTCCTCCAAGAGTACGAGCGCAGCTACAACCACGGAACATCCGTACTTCTGAGAGTGGTTGAGCCGTGGTTCCACAAAGACAGAGTCATTTGCGCTGACTCGTACTTTGCGCCGGTTGAGACAGCTAAAGTGCTTCTGTACAATGGCCTGAAGTTTACTGGTGTTGTGACGACAGCCAGAAAGTGTTACCGCGTTCACCGTTCCGGACTGAGAATAGCTGACAAGGGTTCTCACGTCATGATAGTCACTAGTAAGTCCGACATCATGGTTGTCATGTGGGTCGACCGGGATAGTCGCTATTTCATCAGCTCTACTAGGACAACCTCCGCCGGTGACAACATATACCCTCAGAGATGGAGGTCCCGTGACGGAAACCCTCACCTGTACAGCATTGAGATTTCCATTCCGAACGTATATGAGAACAGCTTTGGAACATGCTCTCAAGTTGATAAGCACAGCCGCGACCGTCGGGATGACCTTCGGCCAGAAAAGAAGTTCGAGGTTAAAGATTGGGCGATGAGAGTCAACACCTCTCTACTGGCTATCTGCATCGGTGACTCGTGGAAGCTGTACTCAGGATGCCGAAAGAGTAGGCTGTTAACTTGGAACGATTTCTATTGCCAACTGGCAGATGGACTAATTACTAATCATGTGGACGGAGGTTTGCAAGCTCGCAGGAGGCCTGCAGCCGCGACCCCGAAAGACAACAAGGCTTTTCACGGTGGGTTTGGGGTCCACCTAACCCCCACAAATCGTAGACCTCTGTTGTCCGACGGAACGTCCTCAAATGCAGCCTATCAATCTCGCTGTTCTTTCTGTAGGAGCCCGAAGAAATCGAAATCTATTTGTTCAGGTTGTTTCCGAAATATTCGCGGCGTAGTTTATATCCGCCATCGTGAAACTGGCAGGAATTGCTGTAAGCAACATGTCCGGGAGGTCCATGGATTCGAATATGAAGGAAATGACGAGTGTTTTAAAATGTTTCAGCAATTTGGGAAGTAAAGTCTGAATGTCATGTTGGTGGGCTACCCCTGTTGGCATCATAGTTGTCACTTCTAAATGTCCACCAGAATTAAAAAAATATTCTAAAGCCCCCAGCAGTTCTTTCCGTGTCATGAGACTTGCTCTATTTCGTTGCGTCGCTACGGAATATCCGTTCAGAAGATGTCACCGTATATCGTATTCTGTTCGAGTGGGCTCTTGCTGTTTTTGCTCACTGTCCGCGGTAGTGGCGCCTGATGATTGCCTCCCTTCTCGCTCGCGTCGCGCACTACGCTTTCCGCGTTCTCCACTCGCCCCCTCACACTATTCCCTTCGACTGGCTCAGTCGCTACGCCTTCGCCTCGCCTCTCGCCTCTGACCCTACTCGCGTTCGCTCCGGCTTTGGCGAAACCTAAGGGCACCCCAGTCTCCTGGTCCTCCTCGGCTCTCTTTTCAGCCACGAGGCTGACAAGTCTCATTTCCGGGTGGCATCTGGCCTCCATCGAGGTATATCTCCCACCTACCAGGGATTTAGGGCCGACCCAGATACCATCTGACGCTGACGTGAGACACACGTCCAATCTACTCTCAAACAACGTACAGTGATAATTACAATATGCCTCGGTTGGATATGTACTGCGTACAGAAACCAATTTAAAACTGATTGCGCGCCTACAGGACCATATCTTACCGTATACGTCTGTCCAATATCTGAACTTGTGTGCTACCCACACAGACGCAATCTTAATCTGCGACCGAGATGAGATGAGTCCCTACGTACCGTAAGGACAAGCGACCGACCTTCTCACACCAAGGCCTACACCTCCTCATATCTCGCAAATTAGGGCCAGAGTAGAGCTATGCCACATCAGCTCTTGAAAAGAATCCTGAAACACAACTACTTCGGTACCTGTCGAGTCCTCAGAGAGGATATCGAAGCGCAGAGGCGCTCAGCGAGAATCGGACTTGCGGTCAGATGCTCCCCCAGCAGCCCGAAGACCACTGGACTAACTCGTCGCAGTTAGACAAAGTTCTAGAAATGTTTCTACTTGAACGCGAAAGGAGCAAAAGGTGGGCAGTAGAGGTACTACACCTTCGAAATATGATAAAAAATCGAAGGTTTAATTTATTTACTGCAGTCCTGCTTTTGACCTCATATGAGGCAAAACTCACTGTCCAATAGGCACTATGATACATTTGAGTGCTTCCTGTACCGGCTTCTTCTCGATATTCGGCCTCATACAGGGTGAGCTTTTGCGCGGACAGTAAAAGGCCAAGAATATGTCCACTTTAGCAGTTCTTGGCAGCCATCACAAAACGTTACTGTGTTCTATCTAGATAGATTAGAGGTCTGGCAAGACTTGATCAGTTTTTTGACAAGTTAGAGTTACAGTGCCCCGGAGCGTGCATCCATCCAAGATGGTATCGTGGAAGGGGGTTAAAATACTTACACATAGCGCAACCAGCATATTTATGCTACGTATTATATACATTTCGTACTTTCTCCATGTGCAATTGGCATGAGAGGTCGGCAGGTTTTATTTCATATGAAACATGCTGCAACATCCACTAGCCACATAGACTCTAGCGCTACCTAGAATGTCTGTTGTACTGAGCGCCTCATACGAGGCGGATGTGAGGCCTGCCAATCATTACGCTTTAACCTAACCGATACATTATATTTGCATATCATTCGAAAGCTCTTGATCTTCTCTGCTAAAGCAGAAGCGGAGATGAAGAAGTTTCTCGAGCCTGTTCTGTGTTGTGCCGCTTGTCAGCTACTACAAGTATAAATTTTCACTTCAAACCTAACACGGTCAAGAACAAAAGCGTTTGCATGTCCAAACATTGCATATACTATCACTGAAATTGGTCTGACGTAGATTTATGAATACACATTGCAGTTTTTCTGGCCTCATATTTGTCTTTCGGTTGGTACAATAGACAAGAGTGTAAAGTTGATACCTGTCAATTATTCAGATAAGCAAAGTAGCTTTTGTCTAGCTGTATAGCAGCCAGAAAAAGTTATTTTGGCAAACAGTCTTTCGTAGGATTGGTTCCAGCGAGAAAAGCTGCAGTCTGATATCAGCTGGAGCAGGCTGGCGCTATTGGGGGTTCCTGATTCCAGTAAGATCGAGGTTGATGTAAATCGGTTCTAGCTATTGTGCGACACGACGGTTTTTCAACCTATTCTCCTTGGTCGTAATCGATTGAGATTGAGCTGTATCTAGAATCATATGTGGTACTGCTGTTCACAGTATTGGCTAGGTTTTATTCGTTCATCGGTCTTTTTGCTGTAGCTG
>JAUKWC010045877.1:0-10367 GCA_032356245.1 Endocladia muricata | reverse complement strand
CGCTCCCCACGCCCCCTCTCACCTCCCTCTCCACACGTCGCTCCAAATCCCGTCCGCGCCCGTCCAAACGCGCCCAGATTGCCGTCCTGGCCGCCCTGGCGTCCCACCTCCACCAATGCACGGGCCTCCGTCGCATTGTCGACTTGGGTGCGGGGCACGCCCATCTCTCCGCCCATCTCGCCCGTCATCTCCCGCTCCCTGTCGTGGCGCTCGACCGCGACGCCGCCTTGCTTGCCACTGCGAGCCAGCTCCATGCGCCTTTGCTTGCGCGCTCTGTGCTGCACCTTGTGCAGGCGGAGGGGGAGGGGGGGGGAGGGTTGGAGGTCGGTAGGGAGGACCTTTTGTTGGGATTGCATGCATGTGGAGCGCTGGGGGATGCGTTGGTCTGCGAGGCGGCAGAAAAGCATGTGGGTGCTGCGCTGCTTGTGTCATGCTGTTTACAAAAGTTGCGGGAGCGCGAGGAGGTGCGTATGCCTGTGTCGAAAAGTGGGAGGAAGGACGGGGTACGGGAGGCGTTGACGATGAGAAGAGAGGTGTTGGGGGCGACCACTGCGCGGAGGAGGGATGGGGAGGGGAGGGTGAGGGGGCGAGGGGAGGGGAGGGTGAGGGGAGGGGAGACGTGAAGGTCGAGGAGATGAGGCTACCGTATGTGCGCGTCAACCCGGCAATGGTAGGCAAGGGGGAGGGGGGGGGGATGGCAGCCAGAACGCAACCGGAGCCAACGCAGCGATTACAGACCGTCAGTACGTAGTCCTTGCACGGTGCCTTACACCAAGTATGAGGCCCCCGCGGACCAAACTGGACCATATGCAACAACTGGACGTTGTTGCACGTGTCCCGAAGTCGGCCAGGGATGGGGACAATGTCCATGGGATGCACTCTGTTCTGTAAACACAACACGCTCGGCACATGCGTTGAATGGTCCGACGGCAATCCGTCGTGTACACATTTGCTCGACGATTGAAGCTTTACACCACTCATTGGCTGGGGAAAGGAGAAAGCACATGGGGAGTTTTAATTGGGAGACGGTGGTCTGTTCAAAAATTATATAGGCGGATGGCTGAGCAATGCATGACAAGTGGAGCCCTGCCAACGTCCGGTCATTAAAGAATGATTGCAAACAAGTGTCCAATTCCAGCTGCAATTTGGGTTGGTCGTTGGAAGGATGCGAATCGCGTGTATTTTTTCTTTTCGGTGTTGTGATGGCCTCGCTCCGAGGGGCCCGATCGTGATCCGGCTCAACGGGCTCCCCCATCCAGGAGGTCGAGGTGTGGCGCTGCTCGTGCACAGTACCCTACTGCATATTGTGCTGTGACAGCGGGGCTCCAGTGTGTGCGTAAATTCCCTGGAGGCATCGGGCTTCCGATTTTGGTTGTTGCCTGATGGTCGCATGTACCCCGTGTGTAACAAAAAGAGTCTTCGGAGATGACGTCCTGTGATCGCACGCACAGCTTGGAAATTGGCTCAGTGTGCACCCATGATTGTACGATTGCAACAAGTTTCGCCACTGAAAGTACTCGTCCTTTTCACCTCTTGGTGTCTCGCGTCCTCGCACCCCTTACACCCGCACCCGCCGACGAGAAGGCACGCAGAGTCCTGCAGCATGCTTGTCGAGTCGTCTGAAAGGTAGTCTTTTTAGCGCGCCTATCCTGGCGGTTTTATCTCCGGCATGGCACGGGGGGGGGCACCATGGTCCACGTGTTACGCGGGAAGGCCGCTGAGTATGCGGGTGCACAGGGGTGCAGAGAACCGCAATGTGACAGTTGCCGGCGAGAGGGACTCGCATAAGCGTCTTGGTACAGTATCCTTCTGCATTTGCTGTGCGTACCTGCTGTGTAGTTCGATTGTTACCTTTTGACTGTTGCAACGAGGACGCGGTTCTCGTTTTTATCAAGGAGGCGGTGCAGAGTACTGGAGATGGGTGGAAACTTTGCTTCCAGTTGCTAGCCTTGCGGCGCTGCACTTCTTGTATTGCACAGTGGTCTGCCTGCACGGTGGTGGACGTATCCTGCAAAGCTTGTGTCGCATGCCAATGTGCGTAATGTACTATCGCAGTCGCCTCATTTTTCAATCCCCCGCGATGCGCGCTACTCGTCCACACGCCGTCCAGCTTCTCGAAAAACTCTTGTCAGCACGCCCAACTGCTCATATCCAGTATTACCCCCGACCCGCACCTCACTGTTGATACTATACACTCGCCCGCACAGACCTCTCCCCATCCCCTCCTGACCCACCCGCCTTCCTCTTCGTCAAGCAAAAAAAGGGTTTGTCTCATCCGAAAACGAAAACGCCAATCCCGCCCCCGACTCCGCCGCGATCTCGGTCGCAATCGTCGTTGCTGCTGCCTCCATCCGAGGCAGTTTCTGGAACCCATCCACATCCCCAATCCCCAATCCCAACCACGAGTCCATCCAGCACAGCACCTGCCTATTATACCTCAGAAACGCCGTCTGCAACCCGTGCCGATGCCCCCACGCCTCGACACGAGAGCCCGGCAGCCCCTTGGCCGTCACCCCTAGTCGACACACGCGGTACGAGCACATGACGGGCCCGCTCGCTGCGCGCATCCATGCGCCGTCAGCGTCGAGCGCAGGGCGTCGTGTTTTGGCGCTGCGGAAGGTCCGTACGTCCGTCTCGGGCGTCATGCGGAGTTGAGATTCGCTAGCAATGTCCAGGTGCAGCACTTCACGTTGGGTGAGTTCGTGAGGGGAGAGCAGCAGGGCATTCTCTTCGGTGCCGATGTCGTCGGCTCGGTAGCAACTTTCGATGCTTAGGTGGAACGCGTCGCCAAGGTAGGGGCTTTCATAGACGGTGAGACAATGATCAGGGAAGCCGTTCCAGGCCTGTGCGGAAAAGCAGGGCGCATGCAATGTGGGGGAGGGAGGGGGGTGTTAGATGCGTATAGTCTATTGAGTGTGTTGTTTGGTAAAGTGCGGAAGCGGCGCGGAGCGCACCTTTTCGATGAGAATGCACTTGCTTTCTGGCACGAAGATCTTGATAAAAGAAGGGAGAAATTGACGCACATGGCATACTTTCTCTGTGTATACGCCATGGATGCCTCGTGTGCTGTCGTAGTATCGCTCCCGCTTCACAATCTCGATTGCATGTGATCCCTTGGCCCGCTTGTTCTCTTCTTCCGTCGCACGAGCTACCATGTATAGCATTCCTGCAAGACTCCAAATTCATTTATCGTTTTGACGTCTTGGCGGTCAACGATTGTTTGAGAGCGCTATCAGTGTAGCTCGCACTGTCGCGTGGAAGATGTGTGCATGCTTACCTACTCGATATTCTTCCAGGGTTGCTGGGAACGGAATTCGGTACTCTTTGATCAACATTGCTTGTTCCTCTGCCGACCTATGAAATCGTTTTAAAGCTAAGAAGAGTCTTAAGTCTCTCAGGGAAGGAGGGTTCAGGCAAACCCGTTCTCCAGACCTCTTTCTGCTGCTAAACAAATTTTTGTCGGGACCGAATTCGTAGTGGGATTGTTCCTCGTCACCTTCGAGACTTTGATATTGTCGTTGCTTTCCGCTAAAGCTCAAGTTCTTCGCCGTTTGGCTTGTTTGTCGACGGAACGCAGCTAACTTTGCGGCATTTGGGCTCTCTTCCTGACCAAGTCTACATTTGTCTATATCGAAAGTGCTGGCGACGAGAGCGAAGAAACAGGTCAATTACTGCAATATAGAAAATCCAATAAAAGGGAGAAGGTGCCTAGTGTGCTCTTATCTCTATGCCCAATAGCCGAACAGGACGACCTAAAGTAGATGCTCTTTCTTCCTTCTATTGGTCAGATGTGAAATAGTCCCAATTCAGAAGCATTTTAGATACACCATTTGATGGAATCGTTCAGACTATACGAAGCAACCGCGATCGACAGGTTGCGAAACGATTCTCTTCATTGTTGCGTAGATGTCATCTCATCTCAGCATCAGCACGTTCTTGTGCTCTTCGTTCCTGCGGTGAACAAAAAGGGCGGGGGACAAGAGAGGTTTAGAGAGAGTTTCTGTCTTCTGTAATGCAAAAAACCGACTAGTTGCAAGAGGTGAACGCACTATTCAGTGGCTAAACTTGGAAGCCCGTTTAGAATCTTAGTTGTTCTTACCTGTCAGTTCTTCGAAGAATAGACCCGTCTAATTTATTTTATTCCGGCGGAGACAGCAAGCAGGTTTGCGGATCTTGCACCTAAATGGAAATGATGCTCAAGGCGTATACTTGTGAAATCGGTATGTAATTTTAACGCTGTTATTGCACCCAAGTAGCTATTCCAACGTGAAGTGCTATGAGGGTCATGGCTTTTGCACGCAACGCCAAAATGTGTACACTGATCGGTGCAGCATAGTCGAAGAACATGTTTGTTTATCGGCAAGCACGCTTGCATAGCAGGTGAAGACTCTGAAGCATGACTGCGCAGCAATTTGATTCAACATGATGTCCCCAAAACAATTGAGCCTCGTGAAAGTAGGCAATCTTCATCGCCCTCGCGTAGATTACCGATAAAGATGAGCGCAACCAGTGATTTATGCTTGGAACAAGTCGCAACATGCCGAACAAGATTCCTCGAAAATCTCCAACGACAGTTGCCCTCTCTCGAATGTTCCCTTGTACAAATGGAAAGCTACTTTTGCAGTATCAGCAGTGTTTGCGCAAATAGACTCCCAGCACGCTCCACCCGTTCGCAGCCGCTATTCCCCACTCCTCCCCCCCCTCCCCCAATCATCGTCAGCCCCTGCCCCTACCCAACTTGCCAAACCATCTCAGGTATTTAAACGTTTGTTTTATAAAAAAGCACCTGTTGTTAGTAATCTACACCGCCTCATAGTCCCCTCTGCCGGTCACAGGCCCCATCTTTGCCCGCACTGCTCCCGACACAAATGAAACCATCGACACGCCCGCGAGGACGCCAAAGACGATGGCGGTCTTGAAGCACGAGGCGGCAGCCTCGTCAAAATCGCCGTGGTAGCCAAGGAAAGGGTTGTGGTCGCGGAGCGCCAAGCCAAAGACAAGCATGGTTATCGAACCCTGCTTGGACAGGCACGTCGATATTACAAACATGCGAGCGAGGGTGGAAAAAAAGATGAAAGGTTTAGTGTCAGAGCGGCATTGAAGATACATACTGCGACAGATTAGTATGCAGGTGCAATTCTAGAGAGTTTTCATCAGCAAGTGCATTGGTGTGGCTGCCTGCATTCGTGGTCCAAAGAAAGAAAGAAACGTACAGCTGTCGTGGTGGCGAAGCAACACAAACTTTGGCTCATCTTGGTCTTGTTGGTGATTGAACACGCTCAGAGCAGCTGCAAACGACTTTCACTCTGCTTTGCAGAAAGCAGTTCAGTTGTGCACAAGAGAAATGATTTGGTCGCAGCGATTGAGGACAGAAAGGGAATGCCGCAAAAAAAGGTACGAAGAAGACGTTAAGGACAAGATTAAGGTCTGTTTCAAAACGCGCTTCTCCGAGGTACAATGCTGATGCAACCAAACGTCCCGACTTGGCAGGTCGATCGCATATTACAGTCTGAGTCGGGCAAAGCCATAGTGAAACTTAGCCGGTCCACAGTCTCTAATTCCGCCCATTGATTGGTTGCTTAAAAATGTCTACACTCTTACTGTACACAGAGGTCAAGTGGGCATCTTTCACACGTGGACAGTTCAAAGTGGCCCCTAACGCGGTAATTGCATAGCACATGATGGAAACCTGTTGTCGTGATCGCGCAGACATACTGTAGGGCTCTTTCCGCAGTCTTCCCTGATTACTGCGGTAGCTATGTCGCTTACGACTTTGAAACTGTTTTTGCGACAAGCAAGACGACCAAAAAGCTTTTTATGACTAAACTCGGAGCAACTATCTACTCCTGTGTTTCAACATTCTGTATAGCATTCGGTGATGGGTTAAGGCTATTGCTTCCTATGTATATCTCTCTCCCATAACAAGCATCAGGTCAGCGACAAACGCGAAATCCCGGGCATAGCTTGAGTTAATAATGCCCCAAAGGCATGTTTTTAGGCTGATCATAAACCTTGTCTGGATTGAAGATGTGTACGTATAGAGTTCTTTAAAGTAGAGCTCTCAGAAAGTTACGATAGAGCGCTGGCGAACCGATGACTGCGCTGACTTGATGAATGGAAACGTGTTGTAGAGATCATAGGCCCACGTTAGTATCCGAAACAAGTTTCCCCGTAGTCACTACATTCAAATAGGATTTGCTGAGCTACCCCTAGTGTAGAAGCAATTTTCGTCAACTGGAATACTAGAGTTAGTAGGCAAGCCTCTTTGGGCAATTTGGCATTTCTCGCAACGGTCTCTTCAATACCTTGTTCAGTTCTAACTTCGAGCTTGTAATATTCCCATCAACATTCTCTCTGCCTTGGAAACAGAAGCTGCAGAAGCTGCAGCTGCAAAGCGTGAAAGTACCGCGGCATATTCTGCATGTCCTGCTGCTGCTACAAGAAATAGGGCACGGGTAAAGAGCACTCGAAAACTAGCAACTCAACCATGAGGTCTACTACAGTATCATGATTTTTACTCACTTTTGCGGCGTAGAAACGACATTTGCTTTATTTACATAATTTTCCAGAACGTCCCAAAAGCTCCTTTCGAAAGTGTCTGATGTGGAGGCCAACGTCCCAAGTTCGTCACCCTCCGACACAAGCAGAAAGCTTAACCCCTCACCAAACCTGCGCCAACCTTTTCCTGTGCATTCACTTCCCCTATGACCATTCATTAGACCAAACAATCCCCGCCTCGTAAATTTCGGAGTGTATTGAAAAGGAGAGACAAAATCGCAGCGAGAACAGTGCACAAGGAGACAAGGTTCAACCCCGGCATCACGCTTAGTACAGGAGACAACCGTCTGCACCGCCACCGAAACGTCTGCATTTTCTGCTCTCTTCCAAGCCCATTCACCTTCCCACCGCAACCCCTCGTGCTTTAACACACTCCCTGCTCTCTACCGTATCCGCAGCTTCCCCCTCTGCACCATCATGTCGAGCGCTGTACTCGTCAGGCGCGGCCATTACCTCGCGCGAACGATGCAGCGCGGGGCACCCCCTCCCTACACTCCCTCTCCCTCCGCCTCCACTCCGCCTTCCTTCCTCAAGTTGCGCTTCCCTTCTGCGCCCAAACGCGCGTGGTCGTTGCTGCCCAATGCGGAGGAGCGGCGTCTGTGGCGGCTCGCTGAGGAGGCCAACGCGCGCTCACACGACCCGGAGATCCAGGCGGCATACCTGCGCGCACTGGGTAAGGTGCGTCCAGCTGACGTGGTGCGCCGTGTGGAAAAGGGCTCATTTGCCACCGGAGAGAGCGTCGCAAAGGAATACGTCAAGGCACTCGTCGCCACGGGCAAACTGGACCGCGTCAAGCTACCAGAGCTTCTCAGAACGATGACGAGCGGGGGGGCAGGCGAAGTGGGAGTTGCGGGTGGAGCAGGGAAGATGGCTGCTGTGGGAGAGGGTGGGGGGAGTAGAGCAGGAGGGGGTAAGGAGTCGTCAGGATTTTGGGGGATGGGTGGGCGGAAGGCTGGCGTGGAGGGTGCGGGGCAAATGGGCGCATTGGGGGCTGCGGCGGCAAAGGGCGGGTCTGTGGTGGACCCCATACACGTGACGTTGGCGGAGCCGTCGACGCAGTCGCAGATCTGGCGGGCGATTCGTGTGTTGGGAACGACGTTTCTGGTGCTCGGATTCCTCGGGGTGTTGATTGAGGAGCGTGGGATGGGACGCGGAATGGGAATCAATACCGAGATGCTGCCGGAGCCGGAGACGACGGACCGGACAACGTTTGAGGACGTGAAGGGGTGCGATGAGGCCAAGGCGGAGCTGGAGGAGATTGTACAGTTTCTACGGGCGCCGTCGAGTTTCACGCGACTAGGGGGAAAGTTGCCCAAGGGTGTGCTGCTGATGGGGCCGCCAGGCACGGGGAAGACGTTGTTGGCGAGAGCGATTGCGGGCGAGGCTCAGCGGCCGTTTTTTTACGCGTCCGGGTCGGAGTTTGAGGAGATGTTTGTCGGGGTGGGGGCCAAGCGGGTACGCGAGTTGTTTGCGGCGGCGAAGCAGCAGGCGCCGTGCATTATCTTTATTGACGAGATTGACGCGATTGGCGGCAAACGCAATCCCAAGGACCAGCGGTTTCTGACCATGACGCTCAACCAGTTTCTGGTGGAGCTGGACGGGTTCCAGTCGAGCGAGGGCATCATTGTGATCGGAGCGACCAATTTCCCCGAGAGCCTGGACAAGGCGCTTGTGCGCCCCGGACGGTTTGACCGGCACGTAGTGGTGCCCAACCCGGACGTGCGCGGACGCACGCAGATCCTGGAATGCCACACCAAGAAGATGCCGCTGGACACGGACGTGAAACTGGAGACAATTGCACGCGGGACGCCTGGTTTCTCCGGGGCGCAACTGGCCAACCTGGTCAACATGGCGGCTCTCAAGGCGGCCATTGAGGGACTGCCCGCAGTGGCCATGCAGCACCTGGAGCACGCCAAGGACAAAATCCTGATGGGTGCCGAGCGTCGGTCGGCGGCGCTGAGCGAGGAGACACGGACAATGACGGCCTACCACGAGGGCGGACACGCGCTGTGCTGCGTGTACACCAGGGACGCGCTGCCGGTGCACAAGGCCACCATCATGCCGCGCGGACAGGCTCTGGGCATGGTGGCACAGCTGCCCGACCGGGACATGACATCCATGTCCAGGGCGCAGATGGTGGCCAAACTGGACGTGTGCATGGGCGGGAGGGCGGCCGAGGAAATGGTGTTTGGGAGGGAGTATGTGACATCCGGGGCGGCCTCGGACTTTCAGCAGGCCACCGAGCTGGCCGAGGCCATGGTGACGCAGTATGGGATGTCGGACGAGCTGGGGTTGGTGATTTACGACAAGGAGCGCGAGTCACCCGACACACGCAAACGAATCGAGGCTGAAGTGAGACGACTGGTGGACAGTGCCTACCACCGGGCACAGACCGTGTTGAGGGAGCATGAACAAGAGTTGCATCGCCTTGCCCAGGCACTGCTGTCGCATGAGAGCCTGACAGGGGAACAGGTGCAACTGGCGATCCGAGGGCAACTGGAGGCCCCGGTGATGTCAGACCAGAATGTGAGGCTGCAGGAGATAAAGGTACCTGGGAGACAGGGATCTCAAGAGGAGAAGGAGGAGGAGAAGGAGGAGGAGAAGGAGGAGGAGGAGGAGGAGGAGAAGAAGAAGAAGAGAGAGGAAGACAAGGGAGTGCTCGTAGATGCGCCCAGCGGCAATGATGCGGCAATGTGAAAATGGTGGTCCTGTAAGAATTGCAAGTAAATATATATATTTACACAATACAATACCAAACAATAAATAAAATATAAAATATAAAATATAAAACATAAAACATAAAAAAAAGATGAAAAGTGTGTATGTGGGTCACAGCAATGCTCTCAAAGTGTCTTTGCAAATGCTTACACTTGCATTATACTTTTGTCCCCCCTCAACTCCTTTCTACCGTACTGCATTGATCCGCACCGTACACCCTCTTGCCACCATCCTCCTTCTCCTCCTCCTCATTCACGTCACCAGCCTCCCCTCCCTTACCCCCCCTCACACACCACCCCAACCCTCTTCCCAATGCCTCCCTCCCCCCTTCTCCTCCGTCGCGTCGCCATCCGCCTCCTCTCTCACTTCCCGTCACCACCAACTCCTCGCCCGCGCGTCCATCGCCAATCTCCGCATTGGCGCCCCACGACTCCTGCTCCTACTCCTGCTCCTACTCCTGCTCCTGCTCCTGCTCCTGCACTCTTTCACCGCCCCCCCGCCTCCTCCCCACCGTGGCCTGCTTCCTCAACCTCTGCACGCACCGTGGCCTCGGAAGGCCGCGCTCGCCTCCTACTCTCCTACCATGACCTGGAGCGTGCCCTGGAGCGGCGCGGTCTCAAGTCGTTTCGCGTTCTGCTGGGTGCCGCAGTGATGCTGTTTGGAGGGGGGGTACTCATGTGGCCGCGAATCAAGCAGTGGGGAGCAACAGAGGGGGCAGAGGTTGCCGCCGCCAGTCTGGAGACGGAGCAACTGCAGGAAAAGGCAAGCGGCATGTTGCGGGAGGTGCTGGCGGACGATAAGATGGGCGAGCAGGTGGAGCGCGCCTTGAAAAAGGCTGTGCGCGGCGTGTTGCATGACCCAGAGGTTCGCGAATGGGTCGCCCAATGGACTGCAGAGGTGCTCGCAGAGGCTGTTGTGGGCGAAAGCGTGCAGCAAGGGGGGTGGCGCTATGTGGAGCTTGTGCTGCAGAGCGATGAGGCGCGTACTGCAGCAGAGAATTATATGGCGCAGGCGGTGCGTAGTGTTGCCGCGGATGAGGCCGTGCAGGATACTGTTGCACAGGTGCGTTGAGGATAGCGAGCGGCGTGGGG
>JAUKWC010045866.1:0-10370 GCA_032356245.1 Endocladia muricata | reverse complement strand
GAGGGTAGAGTAGCGGGAAAGAGGGTCATCGGGGGGTAGGGGGGAGGGTAGAGAGGCAGCGGGGGCGGGCTCGAGGGGATAAAAGTCGTAGGCGTCGCTGGGGGTTAGGTCGGTGGGGGGGTCCGGGATGATGGCTAGGGCGTACGGTTCGGGATTGGTGTTGGTGTCGGTGTTATCATGGTGAGAGTTGTGGTCTAAGGGTGAGGGTTCGGCGGGCATGGTGGCAGTTGCTACGTGCGGTAAGACCGAAAAACGGTGGTGTGTGTGGGGAGTGGGAGGGAGAAACGAGTTGGGTCCGAATGTTGGTAGGGCTGCCTTGAGGCGGTGAGGCAGGGAATGCTTTACACATGATGCAGCCCACGCGTGATTTGCTTACAGCACCTATTAGACCCTTATTATACTGTAGTAGAGTTACAGTACAGTGCTTCTGCATGACACATTAGATCATTGTAAAGTACGTGAATACCGACCTGTATCTGCAGGACCAGGACGGTGGTTTGCTCGGTTTGGTGGATTCAAATTTTAAATTAAAACGCATTTGAATTAATCTAGTTAGAGACTAGCTAATGTCTATTGGAGATTTGGCCTCATATGAGGCCAAATTTCGCGGAGATATTAAAGTATCAAGGAGACGTCCACTTCCGCTGTTCTTTATATCAACTTGAAAGTCTTTGAGTTCTCTATTCTGGCAGAGTGACCTGTAGAAAAATTCAGCGAACTTTTTGCGCAGTCAGAGTTTGTGCAGCGGAGTAGGCTACCCTTTGTTGTGATATCATGGAAGAGGGTAAGATAAATTACACGTACAACAACTAGCATATTTACCATACGTATTATATATTGTATATACTTTTTCGGTGGTCAGCTGACCTCATATGAGGCAAAACTCAATGTCCGATAGACACTAGTGTCTATCTACGCTATAACCCGCACAAATGTGCGGTTGGGACCGGGAATAGTGTAAGATGAAAATAGGATTCTAATCAGACAGTATTACTACTGTAATAGTTTGAGGTCGAGCGACTCCAGCAAGGGAGCTCGTAAGGGTGTCCGGGATTACTACAGCGTTGACGCCGAGTAAAAATGGCCAGTGACCGGAAAAGGGGAAAACGAACTCCGGAGGACTTCAGCACGCGATAGATTTCCTCTCTTCCATTCCTCCCAGCTGCGCGCGATTCAGAGGCTACCTTCCATACATCCGCGGAGCCTACTGTCCTAAGCTCAGGCTCGCGACTACCTCTACAGTAGTTATGAGTTCAAAAGACGTGAAAACGAAGGAGAGGTACTATCTTGATCCGCCAATCTTCTCGCTATTTGAAGATCCTCAGGATTGGCCCCGAAAGGCTACTCGCTGGGTTGACCTAATCGTATCAGCTGCTAAACCCAAAAGTAATGAGACTCGTGAGGCACTCTACGCCACGCTTGGGCGGCAGCTTTACAAGCATAGCCGTCCTGCCGCTCAGCAGTCGATAGTCGACATTGCCCGAGCAGGGAAGGAAACAGATTATAAGTAGGATGAACAGATACTGGTAGTGCGAGATGTTGTAGAGTTTGACCTCATTGGGGCTCCGATAGCTATTGTAACAAGACCGATGATATCTTTTAACAAGGTTTCAAGTCGATATCTGGAGAATACAGAAGACCTACCTTTTTTTGTAACTGGATTTCGTGCGCTCGTTGCTGAGCATCTGATGCATAGCAACGCATCACCATCGTTCTAAAGCGGTGAAGCTTTTCCCATTAATCTGTCGAGCAACCCTTATCTCGAGTGGAATACGCCGAAAAATGCGAAACTACAGTTGATTTACGTGCCTAAAATCCATAGCATTGGAGAATGGTCACTGGTTATAAAATAGATGTCTTCAATTGCGATTAAATACACCCTAGAAAAGAGTGACATGATTTTGCAGCCGACTACGAAGTTGTCCGTACAGATTCTGCAGGGACTCCGTGCCGAGATCAGGGGGGGGGGGGAGGGGGTAGATCAGGCACGGAAGATTTTGCTGAAGCTATTTGTGAAAAAGGTAAGGCATTGGTGCTCCAAAATAGTAAAAGCGACGAGGACTGTTCTGCCGCAAAGATTGTTACGGTTGGAAACGACGTTTTTTAGGGTAGTCCTAGACGACCCTCATTCGCTGCTGCAAAACTCGAGCTTTCTGTCAGTGGGAACGGGACCTTTTTCAGTAGCATTGTAACTTAAACGAAAAGTGCGACATCACATCAAGAGGTCGTCCGTCGGCTTACCGCAGCGTTGTGTTGCTCCCCAGAAGATTCCCCAGGGTATGGTTACTCTCCCGCCTCTGCAAAAAGCGTCTCACGGTAAGGCAGGTCTTCACTAAACGATTAGTCGTGATCGGTAGCAAAAACGTGGTCACGCAGGTACCAATGTGAGGTCTTGTGGAGCCTCGGAGGGCATTTGGAACGAAGGCGGGGCCAGTGCACACTTCTCTAGCAAAGAACACTGTCTGAGACTCTCGTTTATTACAGAGTAAAATAAGCTGAAGGAAAAAGTGGAAAGTCCAAAAAGTCCAACTTCATTTTTTCGGACAAGCTCTGGTTCGCGGGAGAGACATAATTAAGTTTTATTGCAGGTTATGGGGCCAGGTCCGATGTTGTTCTCGGGATCCGCAACCTCAACTCAATCCTTGACGCTGGTTATCCTCGCAGCGTTGCCGGTTTCGAGGTCGCTCCCGATTTATATACAGTCCTCGGAATAGAACTTAAACTAGGAGCGTGATAATGCAAAACGTTGTACGACCTTCTAATATGCGCTGCAGTGAGTCAGAGCTGGGTGTAGCAATCTGGGATTTACCAGTCGACGATATGCATAGTACAGATGTGAGAACTCGTTTCTAGTTCAGACCTGGCAAGGGGGTGCTCCCCCTGGCCAACGAGATTTTCCACGGGGCAAATATTCTTACACCCGAAAATACTTTGAACACGCCAACCGACGCACGAGGACTATCTAAGACTGAGCTCAATCTCCTCACTTACAATGGGTACATATGTAACGGTGATCCTGGAAAACTGGGAACTTATTTGTTTGTGGTGCCATCCAGAACAGAATCCTTCTCAAAAAAAGTTTCGTACTACCAGCTATTGTCCTCCGTCCATAAAGATCATCGCAAAACCATGAACGTAGACTACGGCCATGGAAACGTCGCAAAGACCTTTGCAATGAAACTCCACGGATACTCACACCTCGCTCTTGCAGACATGGAGGGGCTTTATAAAGGACCTGGCGTCCTCAACGTTTTACTTTTCCAAGCTCTCAAATCGGCTGCCAAAAAATGCTCGTTTTGCAAACAAAATAGATGCGCAACAACGTCGCGAATAGCATCATTTGGAAAAATCCTTTCGTGTTTCAACGCCCATGTCTAGCCTGACTTCACCTCCATCGTTGAAATGGGAAGCATCCCATTGTTGCACGTGGTAAATTTATATAGAGGGTTTTCCGTCACAAGTTTCACTCCATCGCGTAAGATGGAGGAAGTGACTAAAACCATAGACTCGGAGTGGTTTCAAATTCATGGACCACAATCGAAAATGTCGGGTGACCTTTAGTTCTCTAACAGGAGTTTCGCAGAGTTCTTTGACTACCACAACATCGAACTCGACCACAGGCCAGCTCGCTGTCACCGTAGAGTAGGAGTACTTGAGAGTAAGAACGCGGTGAATCGTACTCTGGTGCAGCATACCTTGAAAAACGCTCAGTTCTTTATCAACTATGTAAGAATGTCCAACTCCAGTTCCGATGTTCTTTCTCTAGCCACATACCTCAGCAGCAATCTGTATGAGGGGGGAGAGCTGAGCAAGTTTGAGAAGGGTCGTGGTCTCACGTCTGCTTTTGCTACTCTCCCGCAGAATAAGATTTCGCAACGAATTTTGTCTGCAGATGAGCAGCAAATAGCACGAAGACGACTACAGTTCCTTCAAAAAGGCACGGTCCTGCGGAACGTATATTCTGAGTCCCTATCACTAGGACAGAAAGTACACTTCTTCTACCGAGGAGCGAGGTTTAGTGTTTGTGAGAAGGCGTTCGCACGCAAGTGAGAGCCATACATAGTGACATTGTTTACAATCAGCTTGCACAAAGGTATGCAGATGTGTGCTGCATTCAAAGCGATCCCAGTAGCCGCAGGAAGTACTCTGCTAGATGGCTTAGACGCCTTCAACTTCCTATACCCAATACCCAAGATTGTTCTCAACTCTTTACGAACGAGAAAACTCAAACAAGCAATATCCCGGCAACGGACGTGCCCTCCCCACCAAGGAGAAGATCGGGGAGATCTCGAGAACCTTCCTAGCTCAAACCGCTATGAAGCCGCGCTGGGGATGAGCCAGCTTTCGTCGGGAGAACTTTTCGAACAACCACAAGGTAACGAAAGTACCAATGCTAAAAAAGATATTCAAAGCTGCAGCCAACAAAACCCTCCAATGATTCCATGCTGGCTCCACTTAAGTGAGCAGCAGCTTCTGCAGCAAGCGTGAGAGCCACTCAGAAATAGAAGGGCTTCGAAATTTCAGCTACAGTTTCCTGCCTAGTGTATCATTCACAAAGGCACCATGACCTGGCGAGAGAACTACAGCGGTAGCTTTGAGGAAGCGCACTGTAAAATTCTCCCACCACTTGCAAACATCATCGGTTCATACAGCTTCTACTAAGTGAAGCACAACAGAGAGATGGGAGTTTTGAAGTTTAAGTAATGTCTCATTCCTTCCGAAAGTAGGGATCCCGATAAAGTTATCGTGTAGAAAGACTCGCAACTGCCCAGTTTACACGTACGTCTGTGTTTCCGGAAATGGATGTGGACGTCCACCGGGTGCAGTACCGTAGTAAAACTTCCACCCGTACTGCATATCGTGAAATGCCATGGAATGTTGACTTCCTTATCATTCGAAAACGTGGAGTTCGTGTAGTAGAGCGTATTTTCGCGAGGATACCGACATCCAAAAAAATGAATATTTTGAACTGCCGCGTCCAGTGAACGCCCGCATCCACGACTCGCAGTTCATTTCCTAGGAAAACATGCAGCTCAAACTGCGAATTGTGGAGTACATTGCAGTTCCTCATCTCACCCAACGTACCTCCGTGTCTCATATTGACGTTTAGCCTGGCTGACGTGCATAATCTTACCATGGACCCTTCATACTTTTAATTGCCTTCCAACGGAGCTGTCTCCACTGCACTGAAGTCCGCTACGCGCAATATGCGCCATCTGCGACTCTGTAGGAAACTGACCGTCATGCTTGGTGATATTCTGCTGCCCTAGCTCATGCATAATCCTATCGACGATGTATTCCAAGGAATGATGTGTAAACCTCCGCGTTCATTTCCCGGGCAATATTCTAAACATAGGGTAGCGCCGACAAAGACTAACGTGTAATCCGCGTAATGAGTGGCACATTGCGCGAGTGCTGCTGGACGGCGTCAGTTTAGTGCGTTCCCAACATAAGACGTTTAACTGTATCGAGGGGCTGAAACGCAGTGATTCTATCTTTTGCATTGCATTTGTGTAGCAGAGCCTACTTCGTGCATCGAACCGTCCCTGGTTAACAATATGCGCACGAATTCATAAATCTGGCACTACGTGGTTTGCGCCGAACTGTTTCCAGCTGCAGCGCAACGCTGAGGCCTACAGTCGAGTCGGCATCTTTTCATACAAAACATCTTTCTTCTTACTCCGTGCGGTCACCTCCCCTTTGAAGCACGTGAGAAGTACCGACGCCAACACTTCACTCCACCCTTGCCGTAGCCGTGCTACAGTTGACCCGTGTAGAACGGGAGGCACACACTTTTTGTGCTGAACAGGTCTTACACGTATCACATGAAGCGTAGGAACAATCAGAACCTCGACTCGACATGAGAGAGAGTTTGTAAACATGTCTTTCGTGACGTTGAAAAGTAAATAGTTTTCAAGATCGGTGGGGTGTCACTAGTGACAGAGGTTGGGATCTACCCCTGTGAAAATACATGGGCAGATGGATGTTGTTTTGCAGATTAAAGTTTGCACATCTTTCTGCTCATGTGTTTTCACATGTGTAAATCCAAACCCCTCTCGCTAGCGACACCCCGCTAGTCTAAGTTTTCATTACTTCTCAAACCTCTTTATCCTGCTGTAGCGGCCCCGAAATCGCCCACTTTTCTGGGCGACCTTTCTTGCCGCTGAGGCCAAGTCTTTCTCATACGCTATACTGTGGCCTGCTCGTCTGGGACTGGTTGTCGAACTGGCATGTAATGTTCAAGTTTGTTTTACTCCACGCTAGTGTGCCACTTCTTCGTGTATGTATCTAATTTTCGTCACTACTTGTCAGAACGGCAATCATATCCTCGGTGTCATCGCAGTCAAAACCATCATCTCTAGGGCTGATATCCACTGCCCTACTACTCACGCCCGCGTGGAAGTCTAAAAACCCAACCATGTCCGCGTCGTCCCCACTGTCCGACTCCTCACCTGGTTCATTACTCCTACGCCTAACACGGGCCATCTCACTGGCCGGGAACTGCAGTATCCCTTTCAGTGCGTAGAACACCTGGTCCAACACGCCTTCGCCATCCGGCATGAAGTACACATGATACCGTACCGTTAACTCATCCGCAATGCGGTCCTCATACCCAGCTCCGGCGTGCGTGAGACGCCCATACCCGAAAAACACAGAGTTGGGCGGCACAATGATCTTCTTCATCTTGAACAACGCCGTCGCTGCCACCTGCTCGCTCTCCTCTCCGTATGCAAACACGTGTGAATAGTCACACACCCACAATGGGAAGCCCACTGCCCCGCTCGTGGTTGCGAAAAAGCTCAGCGTCTCCACTTTGAATGACTCGTCAAAGTCATTGTGCAGCGCTTTCCGCGGGCAGTCCTTCCCAGTAACCAAAAACCGACCCGCCGTGTTAGGTGTAAACAGCTCCCTCCCAGATATCTTCCTCAGACCGGCGTAGGCAGCAAGCTGACCCACCCACGTGTCCAGCTGCGCAAGCTTTCGCGAAGCCGACACCGAATCTCCCCTCGATTCACAGGCTTCCATCACCAGGCTCCATGTACTGGAGTAGCGGGCGAATTCCAGCTCCCGGTTTGCTGCGTCCCCCTCGCCTTCCCCCTCGTTGACAATTGGGTTCCACCAGGTCTCATTCGGCCCCTGTCGCAGTGCATTCTCCCCGTTGAATGTGCTCGCAAAGAGCGATAACAACTTTTGAACGGTGGAAGGCTTCCACCTGGGCGTCAACACCAGGGGCTAGAGGCTTCCGCATGGAGTACCGCTGGAGGCAGCAAAATTCTCAGGGCACGTGTAGCCGAGGTGCTGAAGCTCATCTTGTCGCCTCTTAAAGTAGGCATATCCCCTGATACAATCCTTACCCTCGTCTGCTACGTCCCTCCAGAAGTGTGTCTGAGGCCGGTTGGGCTTCCAGATGTCCGGACCCACATCGATACCCTCAAGCTCGGTGACGTACACGTAGCTCCGTATGGAGAACTGAAGGCGATGCATGGCTACGAAATCATTGACGGAGAGGTACACATGCGCCCGGTGCTGAATGGGTATGTGGATGGGAAGCAGCCAGAGCATGGGGTGCGGGTGTTTCGCCATCCGCAGCCGCAACTCCTTTTCTTCGTGATGTGGCGCCCCGAAGTATGCCAGATTTTCTCAACCGTCGGGTGTTTCTTCAAACACTATGGTCTTGTCCGCAGTGCCGCCGGCAGCTGGTTCGGAACCTTGTAGTCAAACATCTGCGAGGCACCTTTACGTTGGCCCATGTTCTCCTGGGCCGCCTTGGTCTTCTCAGCGACTCCTCGTCTCGACTGCCCTACTGCCCTTTTCACCCCACCAGACTTCCACGGCTGCATAATCTTCACGAGTCGAGGCGTTGACAGTGAGGAGGGTGCAACCGTTATCACCTTGGCAAGCGTATTTGTGCCTGGGCATCCCTCCAGAGGCCTTCCGCGCACAGACTGCTGGCTGGAGTGCAGTCGCGTGGGAAGGAGGAGCATGCAGGGTAGAGCGACGTGTAGAAGGACCAGTAAGTCGGGTCGTCGCGTGAGCTGGGGCGGCGTGCTTGCTGAGCACGGGAGCAAAGTTCTCAGTTACCCTATTCGCGAAGCACGTAGCACGCGCCTTGATGCGGTTCTCCAGATCTTCTGCAGAGTCGTTGTTTCTCTTGGAGGAGACGCACAACGCACATCTGGTTCAGATAGAGTTCTTTCACGGAGATTCTGAAGAGTTTCGATTGAGCAATCGCAGTCCCCAGAGTTTCGTCACAACTAAGGCCCTTCTCCTGGCCGTACTTCTCGAACAAGTCTAAGCGGACTTGTAAAAGATGGCACGTGCACGCGTAGGAAGGTTAAGATTCAAACTTTCCGTCGCGGTCCGCGGTGGCGATGAACTGCGACGCGGAAGTCATGAACGGAGCTACGACCTGAGGGCTCTCTGACCAATAATGCTGGGCATGAAGGTGAGTGATGGCAAGTTTCGTAGAGGTCGAGGTGTGGGAGGTCGGGTCGCGCAGCACTTTTCTGAGGCCTGAGTCTCCGAGAAAAATCTCAGCTACGCGTACGTAGCGTCGGTAGACAGACAGGCAGGTTGATGGGAGCAGAATGGCCTTCGTCAATGCTTCCCCAGCTCCCTTCTGACTCAACGCCAGTGTGTCCATGTCGTTCTCCACGACGAGAGCCTGCATGAAGTGGATGACACTCATGTCGTAGTGGAAGAACGACTTGTCGATGCGGACCAGTCCGGCGGAGGTGTTCTACTGCGACACGTCGGGCATGATTTCCGTATCCGTCATATCCCGTCCATCCTTTCGGCGGATGGGATGCACGCGGAGGGGCTTGCGAGCCCATGCCGTGCCGTCCTTTCCCTCTTTCAGGCTAAGGACAGCTTGGTGAGGATGAAGGCCGTCCACCATAGCATATTTCACACCTTCGCGCAACATCGTGCGGTCCTTGACGGTCTCGTCGGCAATATTCGTTTGCGAGGGATTTTCGCACCGTCGCACTGTGACTGACGTGACACCGTGGTTGTACTTGTAGCCGCGCTCAACCATGCTGGCCTGGAGGCTTTCGATTGTGGCGCCCGTGCTTTCGCTAAGAACGTCCTGCGGCTGTATGGTCTGCGCAATATATAAGTAGACCTTGGTTGACTCGTAGCCGGCCTTTAAGAAAGTCTGACACGACACCGGCTGGTCCCCGACCTCCACGGCAACTAAATCGGAGTCCTCACCGTCCGAAGTCTCTGGGGCTGGAGAGCGGTCGAACAAAGGACGTGCCTGACCTGAGGAGGCCCGGCGCTGGCTTTTGCGTGATGGCGACTCCGGTGGAGAGGGATGCAAGCCCGATTCGGTTCGGAACTCCTCCCCTGTCGCCTCTGGCCGCGAACCCGGCTCCGACTGTACATCCGGCTGCGGATCCGAGGCCAACGTGACCGAGTCGCGGGCGAATGTTGTGATGGGAAGTTTGTCGGTCATGTCGGAAGTACACCACTTGCGAGAAATGATCAACAATGGGTATGAAGGAGGAGGGGTTTTATAATGCGAATGCGGAGAAGACGAGAAAGGATCTGTGTGCGGGGGAGTGTGGACGGGCGACTGTAGGGAATGGAAAGACTCAGATAAGAAAGCGGTAGTGCAGGAGGGGTAGGGACACGGCGGCCAGGAGAGGTTCAACGGGCACGGTTGGCAGCAACTATCGTCGCGCACAAAACGAAGGAATTCTGAGCACGCCGCTATAGCTGCATTTCACGTTTGAAAAGTACTTAATTTATAAGGTCGGTGGGGTGTCACCAGTGCGAGGGGTTGAGATCTGCACATATCAAAATACATCAGCAGATGGATGTTGTTTTTCAGGTTACATTCCGTACATCCATATTCTCATGTGTTTTCACATGTGTAGATCTCAACCTCTGTCACTACCGACACCCCCCGGCACCCTAAACAATCTACTTAATTTTCCAAGTTTTGTGAAGAGGGCGCCACTGTTCGTAACTGCTGTTACGGAACAGAGACATGACCGTTTGGGACTACGTCGTGTTCTTGGCCGCTGTCCTCCATGTCCGCGATACAAATGGCACACACCTGCTCCTACAGCACAACACCTTACACCCTTGCGATACCATCATATCGACGCGGTCCTCCCTGCTTTCCTTGCTTCGTCCTCATTTGTCCTCCTTGTCCTTCGATCCACGTGGTTTTCGTCGCTTCGCTTGCGACGTTCTGCTGCTCCCTCCTTGTATCCCCATCATTCCTCGACTTCCTTCCCTCTTTCGATACTCATTGCACTGTAACCATTCTGTCGACTGAGCTCAGCCGGCCCGGTTCAGCAGGCGTATGATTAGCTGCCTTCATTGCCATTCTCTCCTCATCCGAAGTGAACGCGAAGTTT
>JAUKWC010045855.1:0-10370 GCA_032356245.1 Endocladia muricata | reverse complement strand
CGTGGGAAGGAGGGGGAAGGGAGAAGCTGATGGTACTGGTGTTGTTGTTGATGGTGGTGGTAGTGGTGGTGGTGGTGGGGGGGGATGGGGGATGGGGGATGGGGGATGGGAGATGGGAGATGGGAGAGGGGGGGGGATGGTGGGGGGAGGAGGGGGCGGGGGGGTGAGAGTGTCCAGGGTGTGGTTGATGGAGGGGTGGAAGAACGTGGAGGTCATGGTGGAGGGGGATGTGAGAAGTAGGGTGCAGGGGTGGATCAGATGGAGAAGCTGTAGAGAGCAACTCAACGAAAGAGGAGACGAAGAGTGGGTGGGGGGAGAAGGAGGGAGAATGACGAGGGAAGTTCAGCACTGCAGGAATGTCAATGATGCATCGTCGGTGAACGAAGAGAGAGCTTGTGCCCAGCCTTGCAACGCTGGGAATGTGGCCACGTGTCGTGCGTTCTCCTCTCTGCTTTGGACCAGGAATGGCCCATTGCGTGCTACAGTATTCCTCACTGATTCCGTTCAAATTCAATTGAGAACTTCCACAATTTCAACATGATTTTCCTCATGAAGAGCACAATCATGTGCCACATCGGATGAGGCCGCCTTCTACAGTACAATATTCACCATGAATGCCTCTGCCACTGAAAACTGCTATTTGCACGGTAATCCCGCTTATCACAGCAGCATCCAGAGGTTGATTGCAGCCAATAATCGAGAACCGTTTCTGAATACGTCTCTCAGAAGCGAGCCCATTTGGTTTCTCAGTCGAATGGCAATACAGAATAAATACATTCCGGTACCGTGTGCCGGTTACGCGAGCAAGTTCGGCGATTATGGTATGTCGGTTTTGCTCGGGACCAATCCAGCCCGTGACACAGGAAAGTTTCGGAAAGGTGGTGGTGCTCTACGTACTTTTATGTACAGTGCTTCTTCGATGCGCCAACCTGGCGGTGATTTACTACATATTGGGCGCAGCCTTATCATCTAGACAAAATAAGGTTCTACCGCGAGAACGTCGCTCCTCTTTGCCCTTAGATTCATTCCAACTTGTTGTATTATGTAGAGCCTCTGTCGTTCAAAGGACATGTATCAGATACAGTAACTGTTTCTCAAATCAGTACGATATGTGTAGCTGTTTCAGAAGGACTTTTGACGACGTCCAGTTGATCTATGTTTTTTTTGTGCACTTGGGCACAATTTCCCGACAATTGCCGTTCCTCAACTGCATCAAGAGGGGTAAGCATGCAGAGATACTAAGTCAAATTCAGCTACTTGATCGTAGTATTTTCTAATCGAATCTTCCTTGTCACTATCTACGTGTAACTAGACGTCGAACGGGTTGAGTAAATGAATTGTTTTGTCCGAATAGCTGCTTGGATACTGCATACAAGAAAGAAGGAGAAGTAGCAGAAATTGGGTAATCCCAACTCAGATGCTTCCTTCTTGCACTGCAGGTAGTGAAAAATCGTGAATACCTGTTGTACTCGATTCGATGCCCCACACGATGCCACGGTGTTGTGCCCATTTCATGGTTGCTTTTTAATTTCAAATATCTAAATCATTTCCAAAACAGGTCACGTGGGTTGGCGTGATTCCAGGAGATCGCCGTTTTTGCGGTTGAGGCTCTGCTCCTCAATCAAACGAAAGGCCACCACGCATTGCAGCAACCCCCAGATTACCAGAATTGTGTGTCGTCCTCCACGAACGCCTTTGCTTGAACCCAGGTTAATCGTTTTGCGTCAACTCTTGATGTTGTCCTAAACCTCCTTCTATTGCCCTTCCCCACTACCTCCCATCATCCGCATTGCCTTTGTCTTGCTCGTACCATCGCCCCGCTGCCCGTACTAAACTAGATCACACGCGACCCCTCCTCCAACTGTGAGCAAAAAAGCAACCATTCTCATTGCCGTCTCGACGTTTTTATCCTCCTTCCACGAAATGGCGTTCGTTTCGGGCCCTGCACTTCCTGTCACGCGCCCTCGCACTACTCCTTCACAGGTTTTGTGTATGTGTAGTGATTCACCCCTCCCGCGCGTTTCTCGTCGCGCGCTTCTGTCGAGCGGTGCTGCTGCCGCCGCCGCTGCTTTGTTTGCATCTGTAGCAGCTCCCGGTGTAGCGTCGGCGAAAAACGGGGAGGGGTTGGAAAAGGCGTTCAGCAAGGTACTCTTCCCGAAAGAAGGATTCAACGCGCCCGACTCTTTGGCACCCTCCGCTGCCAAGGTGAACAAGGAAGTCTTGGCTTCACCGGGTGCCACACAGGCACTCGATGTGATTAAAGGATGCAACGCCAAGCTGATTGACCTGTTTACCAAATTTAAGGCGGACCCACAGATGGATATCACTCCGTCGGTGAAGAACATGGTCCAGATCTCAGACTTGAGGAATGCGCTTAATGTGGTGAATGAGGCGATTGACGAGAACTCGCAGATCGAGACGGATAAAGTCGTGCGCGGGATTATTCAGGATATCGGCGAGCTCGAGACGGCCGCAGCCTTAAAGCAGGGTGGGAAGAGGACTTCAAAGAAGATTGATAGAACGACTGACTGGTTTGTCAAGTTGAGCGGCGACTTTAAGCGGCTTCTGGCATTTTACGAGTGATCCCCTTGTGGCGTAAAATGATATCTTCTATTCTCGGATTACCGCAGTCTGCAACCCAGATGTGACATCATTATCAAGCTTCTCGCGGTCTTGGCAAGCGCTGCTTGCTAGTGCCCGTCAGCAATTGCTCGCAGTATCAATTGACTATGGTACGGTGCGCACTCCTTCCCTCATTTAATACCATCAAAATGTGTTCCACGAAATACTACATCCTTAACAGAACCTCCTCTCCACCCAAGAGATCGAATTCCACCCGACCACTAAATCCTTCCTCACCTTCACTGGTTGATATTATCTTCTTCGATTCCGACAAACTCTGTGTTCCCATCAAACATGTGCGAAATGTCTTCCGAAGGCAGCGGCCTTGTAGCCATTATATCGTCACCAAAGTCTTCGAACCCAATCTCCTTATCTTCCTCATCTTCTTGCTGCAGTCGCTCCTTCTCTGCTTGCATGAAGTATTCCTCCTCTCCCGGCCTCGCCGTCACTCTCTGTAGTAACACCTCACTCTTCACCACAGGCTCGCACTCCTTTACAACATCCCCAGGCTGTGCAAGATCTCCGACCGGGCCATTCTTTTCCAAACTTTTGTGTCCACGCCCCCTAGCACGCAGCTTCATATGCGATCGCAACTCGTCCACATCGTCCACATGCACCCAAATTGACTGCCCTATTCGCATGGAGTTGAGGGTCTCGCGCGGACGGCGACCCCAGATCGCAGCCACATGCAAAAACCCAAGCCGCTCGGCTCCAATATCCACATACGCACCGTAATTTGTCACTCGTTCCACAAAGCCCTCATAGCGCGCTCCAATCTTAATCTCGGTCACCTCGACACGGTCCACAAAACCCATAGTTGGCTTCACCATCGTCAACCCGAGTACATTGCTCACCGGATTTACATACTTCACCCATACATCAACCGCATCTCCAGACCGCACCAAATCCTCCGGCGCGTGCACAAAGTCCGAAGACATATCCCTCACATGCACCAGTCCATCCTTAACCGCCCCAACATCCACGTACGCCCCATGTCGTACCAGATTCTGCACTATTCCCGTGAACTTCGCTCCCACAGCAATCTCCCTCAGCGGTGCGCCCTCCCGTATCGTCCGCCGCCGCCGCACAGAAGAAACAGCACTGCGATTCTCCTCCTCCTCTTCCTCCTCCTTCTTTCTTTGCGATGTGCGTCGAAATGCGGCGGGGCCTTGAGCATGGCGTGACTGCATTTTGCGAAAGGTGGGTGTGCGACGGGAGCGTTCTGCCACTCGCACCTTTATACGCTCAGCCTCTTCCTTACCCTCCTTGATGGCCTGCTTCGTGCGGTGGTACAATACCTCCACGGTTTCACTTGGCATGTCGTCGTCCATTTCTGTTCCATGACTCGCCAGACATACAAACGCTGGGCGAGAGCTCAGGGTGCGAGGGCGCAAAGCGAGGCTCGGCAGCGGCGCAGGTGGAAAGAATGCAGGGTTGATCATGGCGTGAGAACGAGAGAAGGGCAAAGGTTGGGGGAAGGGAGGTAGAATTGGGAGAAGGTCGTGGCTAGTAAGGCGGAGGGAGTCGAGATGTTTTCGTGAAATACGACGGTCAGGGGGGGGGGTGGCGGCGACCAGATCAATTCTCCAGGGGAAGGGCGGCACGGTGGCGGGTTGAGCTCAAGTCAGAGTGCGAGCGTTAGAAAGAATATCTGAGGCGACCAATGAAAATGACGGAAGGAATTGTGAAAAATGGGCATTGAAATGATAGTTTTGCTGGTCACGATCCCGTTGAGAACGTCCAGATCCGGCCACCAGATTGCCTTCCCCCCCACATGCACGCCCCTGATCCTCTCTCCCCAGTCTTCACCACCACCCACATCGATTGCTACGCGCGAATCGTTCGACGTTCAGCCGTTCAGTCCCGCCGCGCATACCCCGCGCGCGACATGTCGGCCCCGCGTTGCACCTTTGTGGGTGTGGCGCCGCTCCCTTCCACACGTGCTCCGTCGCTACGCATCTGTGCGCTCACTCCACGAACGCGATGGCCCGTCGTCGCTCGACGGGTTCGCGCTGGGGTAGCATGGCGAGCTGTCGTCCAAGGAGGTCCAGGGGCGGAGGAGCAGGCTGTTGGGGGCGGTCAGGGGCAGGAGGGAGCGGGGAATGAGATGGAGGAGGCGGAAAGACCGAATTGGGCGCCGGAATGGCTACCTCGTTTTTTCGTGGAATTGAGAGATAAGCCGTGGGTACAACTGGCAGTCATGCTGCCATTGTATGCGATACATCTGTTTTTCTTCTCGACGAAGGGGTGGAAATTCAAAAAGCCTTTGATCCCAAATGACAAGAATTTGTTCCAGAGCATTGGGTACGACTCGGTAGTCGGGGCAATAGTGGCGATTGGATTTACGCTTTGGAGACGGTATTTGGTGCGAAGACCTGCTACGGAGACGGCACCGCCCTTGATTCCAAAAGTCTTGGAGATGGAGAATCCTCCATGGAAGGTTCCGCGTGAGGCGAAGCGGAGGATTGGGCAAACCACTTTATTTTTGGTGGTAGCGTATTTGGCATCGGGCTACGGTGCTGTGTTCAGCGAACAAATTCTATATCTTCTGGCCGGTTCAGGTGTGCCGCTAACCGTTGCGACCACCCGGGCATGGAAGGTCTTGTTGGGGCACTTGATGTGGGTGTACATGGGTATCCGTATCTTACGCCGCCTTAATCCCTTTTTCCCCAAGAAGGGCACTTGGCTGCGTTGGAAATGGAAGAGCAATTGGGTATGGTGGGCAATTGGAGGTTATTACGTGAGTGCACTGTTTTTCAACATGGCCGACACATTTAATCAGTTAGTGTTACCTGCGTCTTTGTTTGAAGAAGAAACTGTGGTGAGCAAGCTGATCAATCCTGAGAACAAAGACAGAATCGCCATGGCAGTTGGGTCGATAGGGCCGTGCGTTTCAGCGCCCGTCTTTGAGGAGGTGTTATACAGAGGGTTTTTGTTGCCGGCGCTAGCGTGCTTTTTGCCAATGTGGGCGGCTATTCCGGCCAGCTCTGTGTTATTTGCTATTCACCATCTTAACCCCACTATGGTTCTGCCTTTGGCTACATTAGGATTCATCTGGGCCATTCTATATGGAAAATCACGCAACTTGACGGTGACTATCTTGATACATGCGATGTGGAATAGTAGAGTATTTTTGGGCTCCTTGTTAGGATTGGGTACCTTTACTGACTTTGAATGATCCATTGGCGCAGCTTGAGCATTTCGACGTAGAATGTAATGAGGGAATCGCGGTGGAGTTTTGCGAGCTTGTCGGAATGCCTCTTCCGTTGTAGAGCATGGTCATAGTTTGCAAGGACAGAGCAGTTTGAGGGGCATATGTGGCATTCTTATTTGGGAACAGAAGCAAAAGTATGCACCTCTCTCAAAGCTAAAGACGTGATACAACTTACTGGAACTGGCCACGCCCCTCTGTCTTCGAGCTAGAATGCATGGTCGATGACCCAAGCGAGAGAGAGAGAGAGGAGTATACTGAATTGGGTGACAATCAGAATCTCTATAGAGCATTTCGTTCTGCACAGGACCTAACTGTAAAGCAATCCTTGGTGGCGAAGCGTCAACCTTCTCCGACGGCAAGAAAGTCGTATTTGCAGACCGGCGCCTCACATTGCCCAGATAGACGTCACAGCGCGACGATAAAGTTCACGGCAGGGGGTTATTGTCGTAGCCCTGCAAATGAACAAGAGTTTATCAAGAAGGTCAGCTTTGGGAATAACATTACCGGCAATAGTCTTAATCCTGGAACGCTTTTCTCGTGTTGAGGGCGTGTCAGGGTTAAGAGTGACTGAGAATAAAAATATCGTCTCGGATGAAATGACCTAAGTGGACCTATCAAAAGCATCGAACCCAAGCAAGAGTGTTAACGGAAAAGTTGCAAATAGCGCAGGAAAGCCGCAAACGTTAAATTCGACAATTTCTTGTTACCATTCTGTAATAGTGCACTCCTCGAGGCGTAGGCCTCCAAACACTAGGTGCATCATATGTTCGAAACCGCACAGATTCACCTCGCCGAGTTAATTCCTTCTTCCCGACGTCCCCGAACCGTCTCATCCGACTCTACCGTCGCGAGCTACCCAACTTTCCGCGTAACGACCACAAAGTGCGGTCAACGTGGCGAGCTTGACACTTCTATCTCAACGCAATGTCTTCTCCGCTCCCGACGTCATCCGCTGAGCATCACTCGCCCCCTCATTCGACCACTCCCAGCATGCGCCGCACATCCCACTCCTCTCCTTGCCCATCAGCAGACTCGGACACTCCTCCCCCTGGTTCCGAGTCCGCGTTCGAATGCAATGTATGCTTTGACACCCCACGCGACCCCGTGGTAACACCGTGCGGTCACCTCTATTGTTGGCCATGTCTGTACCGCTGGATGCGTCTGCACGCTGACTCACCACAGTGCCCTGTGTGCAAGGCCGCTGTGGACAAGGCGTCGGTCATTCCTATATACGGTCGCGGCAGGGCGCCCCAACCCGATCCACGCGACTCAACACCGCAGGAGGAAGATGTTCCTCCACGGCCGTCAGGACACCGCGCTCAGGCGCCGCAGCAGCCTGGTGTGCACCCGGGTCAAGCGTTTGGAATGCACCATGCCACTTTTGGGCGAATCAATCCGTATGGAGGGAATTACGATAACGTCAGCTTGTCTACATTTGGGCTGTTTCCAAGTTTGTTTGGTCTGCAAATTGCGTATCCGCACATGAACGAAGCTCCGCGAGAGGATCCCCCGGCAAATCAGGAGGATGGCATGTCCGAGCTAGGTAGGTAACAGACATTATGTGCATCTCTTTTGGAAATGTCCTTTTTCGTGGAGGTTGAGCATGGGGAATATTAACAAGCTGACTGATCCATTTTTTGCCTTTTCTTTTTCGTGCGCAACAGTTGCCAAGGTCTTTTTGCTCCTATCCTTCTTCATTGCTATTATCATTACTACTTTCTAGAAGCACCAGGATATGAATAACAGTTCCTCGCAATCTTTCTCCTACGTCACATTCGGGAGAAGGACATACATGGTGAATCAAACTGCTTTGGTGTAGGATTCACGAGGTGATGCTTACGTAGAAGAGCTGAATTTGGACACTAAGGAATGCAGCCACCGTTTATGATGCTAGTGGATGTCGGATATTCCGGTCGTGCTCCCGACTTCGTCAGCAATTTGACGTATTGCAAGGGCACATGATCAATCGGAGGGAGTGTCCTGACATTGTCCGTTTGACAGTATCCTCGAATAGCACTATTGTTCTTTTTGCTCTTGGACGACACTTGTAATATTGCTGTGTGCAGCTTAAACATCTGTATTTACAAATATGCCAGATGGCCTGGGGACCGGCGAAAGCTAGTCCTCAGCCATGTTACTGACTGTTGCGCAACTTCAACCTTGGGCTTTCATGCAAACAATACTGATCTCATTGGTACAGTCCTGTTCATCAAAGTAACTGCACGTAATTGTTAGTGCCTATCACACCTTGTACTGTTCGCTTGAATGCTTTTCTGGAGTCTTGTCGGTGGGACCCAAGTAAATATGGGACTATCATGTTTCAGTAAAAAAGTTGATGCCCGTTATAAAAGCCTTCTCAGACAGCATGCAGCGTTCTAGTTCTTCAGAGCGTGCTTTAAGCAACGACAGTGATTTGAATTGGATAGTCTCTATTCCTGATGACTTCTGATCTTCTAGCAAACAACACATGGTCATGTTGAGGATCAAAGACAAGATTTGACACTCCAGATCTGAAGTTCACATCCACATCAATCGTCTTTGTTGTGGGTTTCCCAAGCATCTGCAAACTAATATCTACAGTAGAACCATAGCCAGTTGAATCTGACCTTGCCTTTCTCGCATTTATCCGCCAAGTAACCGTTCTGAGACTGACTTCCGCAACCATTGCCCAAGCTTCCCCATTCATGTGCGGTTCTCTGAACTGAATGTTTCCCGACCACCTTCGCGGAGAATCCTCAAGCCCTTGTAAGTAATCGAGCCTCCTGTGCAGCGTGCTGAGAGTTTCATTCATCCCTTCAGTAAGAATTTGAAGCTTTGTTTGTAATGTTTCTAAAATTTCCGAGTTCTGGAAGTGCGATATGCTATCGCGTGCCAACTTTCGAAGTTCGCCCCAATCCTCCACGGTGTCAGCAACGTTTACGAAGGGAGCAGCTGGGTCGACAACAACAAGAGCGCAGCGGTCACCTCTTCTCAGCCCTGCTCTCAGCAGACCAGTGGAGACACAGTAATCTACTGCTCCTTGATTGTAATATGTAGTCCAGGAAAGAAATGATTTCGGTGCCATATCATCGGCGAGTACTTGTGAACCAGATGCGCTGTTTGCCCCTACTATCGAGAGAAATTTCCGAAATATTGTCGAGTACAGATCTGGCGATTCCGGCGCGCAAGGTGCAGACTGGAAAGCCTCAAGCATGAGCAGCTCTAAAAGGTAGTCGGAGGGTCTATCAGCTGAAGACATAAAGTCGCACCCAGCACGCCACTTCTTAGCCACACGGACCATGTCCTTGAACATAGACGGCTGCGAGGAAATAAATGATGCTCGTAATACGGCGCACGAGGTCTCTACGTGAACAACACGTGCCTCCTCAGTTGGAAAAGACGGTTGGGAGGGGGAATTTTGTGAATGGGATGATGCAGCAGGCAGAAGCCCTTTAGGTCCCATAGGAAGCTCACCTGTGGCATACAGGCGGACATCAAGACCTTCCAGAGTGCAGCACACTGCGAGCCCATTTTCCGTGATAGCACCAAAGCGGGGAGAGGAAGATGATGCAATTGCCGACAATATGGGCTTCAGATGCTGATCGAGATAGAGCTCGGCCGAAAATGAGGTAAATAGAATGTATATAGAGACGGCGTGCTCATCGGTTGACATTGTGCCGTGACCGTAGGAACCGCCGGGAATGATGCGCACAAATGGGACCTGGGCACTGGTCAGCACAGAGGAAACGGAGCTGACCGCAGATTCCATGCGAGAAAGATCTCCTTCCGATGGTCGAAGCGACGGAAGCAATTTGCTCCATGAGATCCCCCATGGTGTCTCAGTAGTTGCAGCGTTGCGTGGAGTCTCGAGCATTTTTGAGAGTGTGTTAAGTAGTGGTGAAGGAATTTATCAAACGTTTCACTTCTTGTTACGCCCCACAATGTCACAGGTAGCGATGATGTTCAAGCTGGCAGATGAAACTCTCAGCAATGGGCAAGATGCGTGCATTCAAGCAAAGATCAGAGAGTACGAAAAAAATTGTTATCGCATACACCCAAAAGAGAACGGTGGTTTGGTTATGAGTGCAAAGAAGAATTAAGCAAAAAGGGGAGCAGAAAGAATCAAGTCATGTAGGGGTAGACGGCTTCTTCATCTTAAGAACACCACCTTACCTCCATTTTCTCGAGTGAGTTCTATTCTGCTTCCCATAACTGGCGTTTAAAGGACAGTTTATGCTCAGAGGCACTTTAATGAGAATTAATGGCTGATCCAATGATGAAAAAATCTAGAATAACTTTCAAAAAAGAAAAACCGCGGGACAATATTTTAAAATTCCGAAACCAGAGACACACGTCCCAGAAACTATGGCCTCATACATATGAGGCCAAACGTCCAATAGACACTACTGTAGCTACTGTACTAAGATAGTTCATCTCTATATTTTGTACGACGGAGGCTAGTGTCTATTGGACATCTGGCCTCATATGAGGTCAAATTGCCTCATATGAGGCCAAATTTCGCGGAGATCTTAAAGTATCAAGGAGACTTCCACTT
>JAUKWC010045844.1:0-10370 GCA_032356245.1 Endocladia muricata | reverse complement strand
TATTATATATTTTACATGCTTTTTCGGAGGTCAGTTGGCCTCATATGAGGCAAAACTCAATGTCCAATAGACACTAGTGTCATAGCTTTGTCAAACCCAATGAATTAAACCGAAATTACGTATTTGTGTAAAATGAAGAAAACAGTATGCAATGCACTGTAGTAAAGCTTTCGACAGCAATTATACATAGCATTAAAATATTTTTTTTTTCGTAGGTTTTCCAACTATTCTGTGATAAATTCGACATGTTCTTTCTTCCGGTACAGTAGCTTTCTCGACTGCTGTACTCAAGATCTATCGATGCAGTCGGGTTGAGATTGGAAAATGGATTTGGTGGCTCTGATTCGATCATGATAACAAGACCGAATCGCTCTTGCCTGCAGTACTTCCACGACAGCAAATGTTTTCAAGCCTAAGAACGCTCAATACAGACAGTGTTCACCCGCATCGCAGTAAACTATTGTACTGCTTCAAAGCACATTATGGATGTCTGCCTAAAGACACTACAGCACCTCCCCAACATCGTTTGTCAGCGGTAGGTAATAGCCTTTGCACTGCACGAGCCAGACGTACGAATTCACTAATTCCCAGGCCACAAATCCGGTTCCACCGCTCTCCTTCACACTGAGTGAGAATGCATGTGGTTTTTTCTGTCTCTGTGTCAGAGCCGTGGTTGAGTGACTTTTACTACAGACCAACGCCTGCAGGTCTAAATTCAACTTCCTCACCCGACAGAGCGGAACGGAGCAGAGCAGCGCACGTAGTTGAGTCGGTTCAGAGTTAGATCAATTATACTACCGAATTCAAGTCCCAACAATAGCAGACACACACAAGTCATCATCGATATATGTAACACGACCGCTATCTTCTCCGTGAGATCTTCGATACTCTGCCGTCAACAACTTGTCCACGCCTTAGTCATTTCAATACGCATTCACTACTCGTACATTCAACAATTTTCTTCGATGCGTGAATATATTCACACCCATAAAATCGGGAAAGACGTCCCTCTGGGACACTGCATCGTATAATATAAAATGCTATCCGGCAAAGAATATGCTCTTCCCATCATAATCTACCCATGTTTTCTCTTTCTCTTTTTTCCTTTGCGCCTCTTCTTCAGCTTGCCGCTTTTCCTACTCCTTTGTTTTCTCTTATTTCGTGTTATGCGAATGCGAGGCGCCTTGGTGCCCTTCTTCCGAGACTTCTTCCTCTTCTTCTTCTTGACTTCCTTCTTTCTCACTTTGCGTTTCCGCTTTACTCTCTTCTCCAGAGAATCCAAGTCTGTAAATATGTCCGCGACATTTACCGGCTCGCCAACTTTCTGCTTCTCCCTCATCGCCCATGCCCATCGCCGCACGGTCCGTGTCTTACGCCATGCCTTCCACGCCGCAATCGCCTGCCCTATGACCATGTCGCGAAAAATCAGAAGCACTGAAAAAATCCAAGCGCATCTCGTAGCATCCCCGATCGTGAAACTGTTCTTTACATGTCGAAATCTTGAGTGATCCAGTTGGTCGGATTCTTCGAAGGATCTCTGTGTTTTAACTGCAAAGAACTTCAAAACCCCAGGAGGCGCATGTCTGCCTGGTCTACATGCCGGACGACCACACATAGTGGCTTCTGAGTTCGTAGTTGCGAAGTAGTCAATTTACACACCAAATCTGCCCCGCAGATTTTCATTGTTGGTTGGGGATTTTCAGCAAGCCGCTTATCATCCATCACGAGTGCACATAAACCAGAATTGTGCATTGGTATATATAACCTTCTTATAAGTTACTCACTGGCGCATTCAGAATGTCTCGTGACTTCTACGCACTCGTGTTTGATACGCGGGATACACTACAGGACTCGTACTCGCAAGCAATCAAAAATGAAATCAAAAACCAACAACAGTATTGCCAGTGAACTCGCGACAAATTACTCGAGTTTACAAGTGTAGGTTTCAAACTGTTCTTCTGCTGTCCCCCTGTACTGTACTGTTGAGGAACTTTGCATTCTGTATTCGGATACGACTGAATTAGGCTGTTCAATATGCACTACATAAACGCAAGCGATAGCTATTCTAGAAACTAGCATTACGCACAAGCATTAAGCATTTTAGCGCGCACACAAGGAAGGTTGTATTGTAGGGAAAAATTCGGCAGTGGTCGAAGCGATATGGAAAAGGAAGTGCTCACCTAGGCAGCATGCATGGCTTTAGGTTGTAGCGGGAGCGTGCAGTATTTAAGAGGCGATCAATAGGAGATAGCGAGAAGGGAAAAATGGTAAGCGAGTACCCAGCCTTGTGCTGACTTTCCGAACCGACACTTGAGCGAATAGCCCATTCCCCAATAACCACAACGCGACTCACTATACATAGTGCAACATTCCAAAGATACGATAACTGTATATCAGTAAATACATGAGATGAGATGGTTTGAACATAATTGGAAAGTATTTTGTTGACAACTAATTCTGTCTCAGTCTCGGTGCAATAATTCATATTTGGCTTGATCCAACCTAGTGTCTGTTGGACATTTGGCCTCATATGAGACCACATTTCGCGGAGATATTAAAGTATCAACGAGACGTCCACATTCGCTGTTCTTCATATCTACTTCAAGGTCTTTGAGTTCTCTATTCTGTCAGAGTGAGTTGTAGAAAACCTCATCGAACTTTTTGTGCAGTCAAAGTTGTAGTGCAACACAGTAGGCTACCCTTTGTCTTGATATCATAGAAGGGGGTGAGATAAATTACACGTACAACAACTAGCATATTCACCATACATATTATATATATTTACATACTTTTTCGGTGGTCAGTTGGCCTCATATGAGGCCAGAGTTGACCTCATATGAGGCAAAACCCAATGTCCAATAAACACTAGCAGCTTGTTCTGGGTGATCAAGTTAAATACCGTTTTCAAATACGATGAAACTGTTGGTAGGTTAATCTGCCCCTGCCTTACCTCATAGCGAACGGAAGATGCTTCTGGATACAAGATAGTAATGATGCCAACAGTAACAACACGATGCATTTGAAAGGCAGAACAACACCATGATCTCTCCTTTGTCCATGATGTTTTAAGTGTAGGACTGACCTCCTCGAATTAGCAGATTTGTCTAAATTTAGCTAGTTATGGCGGCACTCTGGTTCCCAGATTGTCAACTTAACACTCTACAGACCGAGAGAGCTTCAATATAAGGTGTCTTTTACTGGTCTGCCGATCTCTACTTGTCAGTGATGCTCTTAGAAGTTATTTTCAACTGAGCTGGAAAGCCAGCTCCGATCCGATTAATCACTTCATCCATGGATTCGTATGACATCCACACCAGTAATACTGTAGTACGGGGGGGCTGTGATCACAACATTAATAAAGAGGGTAGTGTTCGAGGACTAGGGTTTGCTGCACAAAGTAACGAAACATCCAGATTCACCGACGGAATGAGCTTGTCATCATTCCAGCATGTGAAAGATCAGGGGTCACAACGCGCAGGGTAGACCTCTTGCATATTCTTGGAGCCTCATTTCGGCGGCCTCGTATCTGCGAGATCTTCAAAACAACATCCAGGGTAAGGTTATCCCGCGTTGCCTCGTCTCCAGGGATGCTGCCTATACCGCTAGCTATTTCCATACATGTATATGTGCTCCCAATATCTGTCAGTTTCGCACTGTCCTGCGTACGCCTGCGATAGTCTCAAAATATCAGGTGCACAAATATATTCGCAACGGATGTTCGTTCATGGCATCTTTTACTGTGGAAGTCGTAGAGTCTAATGCAATTCTTCGTATCCGCACGTATGCAAGGTATGGGAAAAAAAAAAAATGAGAGAGTTTTTTCCCTTCCTTTTTCTTTATGTATGCACAAACTGATTTCACCCTGATCGTTACGTAATGCTCTGCAAAATGAAGTATCCTGTAGTAAAAGTGACTGCTGTGTACTGTCTGCGGAACAAGATTATCAGTTCTCTATCTATACGTTCATGTCATACCCCTCGCCGTATACTACAGATGTGTATACTACGTACGAAAGGTTGCTTTGAAACCTACCAGATTTCTTAGTCGCGTTTTGGAACAATCTACATTCACTCATGAAAACCAGAAGAATGATGTTTTCGTGAAGCTTTTTAGCAAATGCGATCCAGAACAGCCTCCTGCTACTTTCAAATAAGGGACTAAAGTATATATGGCTTTATAGATCATTCCACTTTTGTTATTGGCCCGATTTACTTTGTTGGCAGCAAACTCAGACTTGGAAGGTTGGAAACCGTACTACCCAATACTCTGCAAAGATCAGTAGCAATTCTAAAAAGAGATACGTGAAATTGTTTATTATACCTATAAGTGATCTTGATGCACATGCGCAGATTAATATAGATGTTTCTCAGACTGCATGTTGCAACTATATTTGTTTAGATTTGATCTCCTCTCCGCATGGAAGACTCGAAATGCAGAATGCTTCTCATGGCCTTTAGTTCTGTCCCAGAGGTCAATAAGGAACCTTTTCTGACGTATCTTCCGTGGACTTCAGAACAACGGTTAGGCGATATCGGAAATTACTTTTCTTGAAAGCGCAAAATAGCCGCCCTGTCGATAGTGCTTGTATTTTATAGATCGACATAGCATACGGATTCTTTTGAAAGAGTGCCAATATACAAACGAACATATTCGTTGTCAATCACATCCATGTTAAATTATCCTGTTATGTCAGTAAATCAACAAGATAAATGAGGAAGGCCTTTTCCGTGGCAAAGTCCGCACTTTCCACTTCAGTTTCTCTCTGATTATGACTGCACGATCTGTAAGAAACGCTTGCTTCGATAGAGCTGACCCTTTCGCTTTAAAGAAGACTACCAGTGTACACCCTTCCATCGATAGGACGATCCTAACACTCCTAGGTGGAGTAGGCTGTCGGCATATACCATGTTTATTCTGGAATTTAAACAAAGGAATCGATTTCTATTATTCTGCCAGACAACATGCTATCCCAACTCGTGAAGTCTATACACTCATGACTACCACTCCAAAGAGAAGGGGTTTTCCCCGAAGCCTGGACATAATGCAACCTGGGACACCAGCTTTCGCGTGAACCTGCGGCAGTCCCGTATGTTCAGATCCACTTATTTCAAAGAATTTGAAATATAATTATAGAGAAGGCATGACAGATGGTTTAGAACTTCACTGGATACGATCTCGACCTCTGAAAACCCTTCCAGGTTTCCAAAGACTGACTGCACCTTGGAAGCAACTCTGAGGAATGTGCGGGTATATCTCATGATTTTTTATGCAATTTATGCCTGCGGTCTTGCTCAACTAACTCTCTCCGGGTCCGTTTATAGCAGAATAGCCAGACAAATTCTAGTCACATGCAGTAGCGCCCTATACTGATACGTGAACCAGATCTTTGATGTTTTCAGCTGAGACTGATCCAAATGCACCCATATTCTTGCTTCCCAAACTCTTGTTATTGCCATTTTAAACTCAGTCCTGACCTTTATCACGAATTCGAGCCGACTCAGAATTTTTGCAACCAACGGTAATCCTCTGCTATGTATTGTGTACAGACAAGAAGCGGTGCCCCCCTATCTAGCCATCGTCGTTTCTTATCATTCCGGAGAAGTGCGATTTTCCTTTAAATGACCTTTGTGGGGACCGCCAAGTAGTCAGGGTGAAAGTAACAAGAAGGGCGGTACAATGATTGGACGAGCAATTTGAACTACTTTTCTATACCAATAGTCAAGGATACATAGAGGAGGCTATTGATGGTCAGCTCCAACACCCCTACTAGCTAAAGCGGGACACACGGAATCGAAGAACGACTTCGGAAGAAAAGTTATTATACAATTCTCAGAAGTAGTAGGATTCCATCATTCAGTAGAGTTAAGATGTCTCCTCCTCACAAATCAACCTCAATTGGTAAGAAGCGGGATGTGCTAGTCCAATGCAGCAGTCTTGTCAATCTAGCCAGGGTACAAGCGATTATTTAAACTCCTAATTACGCTTGACCAGTATACCAGGGCATATTATTCCATCAGCTGATACCTCTATGCCCTAAAAGTTAGGATCCCTCTTCCTATCTTCCTACCTGTGCTACTATAGAACATAGGTTACAAATATGGTCATCAATGTTGTATTGTGGTACTTAAGTACTAGTCTGTGAATAACAATCTTACAATGGTCGGGGTCAAGGAATTCTAACATGTTGACATTTCCAAAATTGTACAAACCTCATGACCTTTCTATAATGTAAAGGCATTGAAGATGACACCGGTTCTAGAGGCATTCACAAGAAAAGTTGTAAAGGCAGCATAAATTCAACTACTAGGTCAGGTAAATGAACGTTGTCAACCACATGGTAGGATTGGATGAGGGCACCTATTTAGAACGTACATCTCATCACATTGAGATGGCGTCAACTTCTTGCGGACTTTGTCGACAGCTACTCGACTTGCGGGGTAGAAGTTTGAATAGGAAAGCTGCGATGGTTTTTACTTGAACTGGATAGTCCATTAGACGAAGTGTTAGATCTGTTAGTGCAGTGTTTGCTACTGTAGAAGTTCGCGAAGTTTGTGGTTAAAGTTATAAATCCTGATTTCCATCTTTACCTGGCCACTACTTTGCTGTCGGATGTTAACATCGACCAAACCTTACGTAAATATGAAGGGTCTTCTTCGAGTTGAAATGTGCTGTCCTGGTACCCAAATGGGGACAGAGGTAAATAGACATCTTCATGACCCTAACATTTCGTCTGCTAATTCCATGCGTGGCCTGCTTCATTTAGTAGGGATTACTAAACTATCTGTTCTAGCAACGAGTGGCTACATTGTTCTTCAGCTACATTCTTTTCGTGTTCTAGAAGTTTATATCGATGAGTCCGCATGCTTCTTGCTATACAGTCGTCATCCATGAGTATTGAAGTGTAAGGTTACGAGTAGTCTGCCGCATCACAAAACTCCCCCCCTGACACGAGCAAAAACAGTCCCAGTTTTTGGTAGTTATGCCATCCTACCTTGCTGTTCATGATTCTATGTCGTCGTCGTCCAGGTTTTGAGTGTATGTTTCGCTTGCCAGGATCATCTCGAGTAGCCAGGTACAACTTGTAAGGCAGTAGATAGAGACCACAACATCTCTACCCACATGCGTTCTTTTATGTGTGTTTGTACATCACAAGTTTGTTGACAGCTTTACAATATCTTCTCAGAATGATGTTATGGGATTCTAACGTATTCATTTGTCCGAGCTTCTCCTTGTTCTACACAAGCATCCTGGCCCTGGTAAACGATCAATGTCTATATCCGGTGTCAAAGTCTCGATCTTAAAACCGTTCCCGATCAACTCCTCCCAACTAAACCTCCGGTAGGAGAGAATTCGAACACTGCAGGTATTTTGAAACGAATCTAGCTAGACTCTAGACCAGCTAAGACTCTGTACATTTCAAGGTGATTCCAATAACGCATGCAAGGAGTCATCTTAAAACTCCTTGTTCTGTTGATTTTGCATGCATGTTTCTCTATCGCTAACAACAGACTCCGTTTGTTCTTTGGATTTGACCAACAGCTCTGCGTGTTGTTCCGCTGCGTACTTGACGTATCATTTCTATTTCACGGGAAACCCCAACGATTGCTACTTGCATTCAGAGCAAGGGCATTGTATACAAAGGGGGATTCGATAGAAAGTGACATGATATCGCTGTCGTCAAGGCGAGGTCTCCGGAGTGTGTCACATAACCAAGTATGTGATGGCATGCAATGGTATATAATGTGGGATTGCATCCACCAAAGATCGGTGTGCAACACGACGCTTCGTGACCGCACTTTCAATCCATGCAGGGGGGCGTGTCAATCTCTCCGAGCCATGAAAAATTGATACGATTGCTTCTCATGCAGGGGGATGAACATCAAGTCCAGCCAAGATCAACACGTTGGACTGTTGGTCGTGCTATCTGCCGTAACAACGCATGTCAGCCTGACAGAGTACAAAGCTAGGTCAAGTAAAATAGTATAGTCTTAACAAAAAAGGTAATATACCAGTTTAAGTGACAGTGTCATATCGTTCACAAGTGATTCCTGTTGTCGGATGCCGCGCTCAACCTGCATCCGATTCAGAGAACGAGGATCTCTAGCTAGCAGCCGAAGCCTATTTTCCAAACAAACTATGGTGTTTTGGATTAGAAAAAAAACGAACTGTACCGCATAAAACCGAATCCATCCACTGCATTCTCGAATAGATTGAGTCCCCGATCTGGATCTATTTGACCCACGAATAGATACAAACTGGGCTATAATCTATCGGATAGAATGAACATGGTGAATACTTTTATTGGATGTTATGGTGTACTGTACTGGGGAAATGCATACAGTAAATTCCCCCCGTGGACTTTCCCTCTCAGATCCCTCTGTCCCCACAAGCTAGAATACCCCTCCTTGTTTCGCCCTCACAATATGCCAGTGTATGTTAGGTGTGAAAGGGTCTTATTGTCGCTCGAGTCGGAAGAGGGAAGGGAATGGGACGATACATGTAGCATTTACCATTTGGGGAAAGCGCTGCGAGTGAGGGCAATCAAGGCCCAACAGATGATACTGTACAGCATGCGTTTGTGAGTGCGATACAGTTCTTAAAGACGATTCTAATTGACGAAATCTATTCAAAATTCGAGCCATAGATCTAACCAATCATCTTGCAGAGAATGTTGTGAAAATGTTCCTTAGATTAGCAAGTAGACGAGTGCGGTAGAGACGATGTAAGAGAATCAATGTAAGGGCCTCAGGCATGAATGGACGCTGGTCTCTGAGCGCTTTAATCTTGCCCCCAATACCTGCAGCCTGACGCACCACTTCATACCACAAATACGTAGAAACTATGTCTACAGTCGCTATCTCGACAAAGGTCCTTCCCATATGTAACAACTTCGCCTTGCACACAACTCTTCTGCTACTGATGTCCCAGCGAATCGAAACGGGAGCCCAGGTGGTGAAGGACACGGTGATTGGGACGATGCTTAACATAATACAGCCCAGTTTGACACACAGGATTGGCCAGACTGAAACTGTTGGAGACTTGGGTTTTGCTTGCTGCTATGCGCAAGTTCTCGGTTGTTAAATATCCCAGCACAGAGAATGACAATTAAACTACACACTTGATCAGTAGACTCAAGCGGACCTCGCAAGGAGAAGAGTGGTAGTCGAAACTGAGTTAAAAAAGCGGCAACGCTTAAAAAAGTGAATGTCCTAAACCCCTACGCGGGACAGATCGCAAAACCCTGACAGCGGCACAAAGCCGTGGCCGAGTTTTCTTCTACTGAAGACATGTCCCGAGCAATGAGCACATCAGAGTAGTAGAAGTCCATCCACGAAACGAACATTGAGCCCGTGCCGGTCTCTTTCGAACAACGTATGATCAACGTGCAGGTGCAGCGTGCAGAAGAGAGCTGAAGTTTGTTGTTCCCGACGAGTGCCTTCACATCTGCTTGCTATGCACGTCACGCCATGCGAGCAGAGCTTGTTCATCACTTGCATACAAACGCAAAGGAACACTGTCCACATGGCGACCCTTACTGGGACAGCCGCGCCCCAAAGTCTCCACCGCAGACCCCACTGTCATCGCCACTGATGCATTTCCCCCCACCCGCATAATTTACCGACGAACTCGACGCGGCATCGTCCTCCACAATGCCCAAGGCGTCCCCTCCCTCTCTGCCATGCATATGCAAGGCACTCTCTAGCACAGGTTGCTGCACTCCATGGTACTGGTGCACGAGGTGGGTGGGCAGCGAGGCAACTCGCTCCCCATGACGACCAACTCTCCCGGAGGGAGACTCAACCTGAGGCGGCTTCCACTGCGCAGGGGCGACTTGCATGTACTTGGGCCCGCGCGGGAGAAGGGGGAGACCGGAGAGCTTTCGAGCGTCATTTGCGATTTTCATGTGGCGTTTCATAGTGTTGAGGGCGACAGGCTTGCCTGGCGGCTCGCAGCGGCAGTTGTACTCGGGGAGGCAGACGTAGCGCACTTTCATGGCAGGGCGCGGGGGGTGAAGAGACGTGCAGAAAAAAGCAAGCCTCTGATGAGAGTGCGTGGTGTGCAGGAGAGAGAGAGTTCAAGCCTCGAAGAGAGGGGAGAGGAGCAGGACGGGAAGCATTGCACGATGCAGGTTGGAAGGTGAGAACGACAAGAGAGAGTTACAGTGGGGGTTTGATGACGTGCAGATGAAAAGGGGGAAGGGATGCGGGGAGAAAGTGACCCACGTCAGAAAAGCTCGGTTTCGTTTCAAAAACGCATGTGAGAATCATAGAGCACACACCTCACCCTCACCCCCCACTCCCTCCCTCCCTCCCTCCCTCCCTCCCATAACCACAGCAATCACCCAACTACCCACTCTCGCCTAAACCCCC
>JAUKWC010045832.1:0-46737 GCA_032356245.1 Endocladia muricata | reverse complement strand
CTCCCTTACCTTCTCGACCTACAGCAGCCCGCCCTCCCCGCATCGCATTGCCAACCACGCGCCTCGCCACTCTTGAACGACGCCTTCCATCCCACCCACCATATCTTCCTGTTTTTATGTTACACCTCACCATCAGCCGCACTCCCTCACTCTCTCTCCACCTCTGACAGCCCGTACCCCCAGCATCGCATCGAGTAAGGAACGCGTCCGCACTCTTAAACGACGCCGCCCGTCCCGCCCGCCTTCCCTTCCAGTTTCAAATCCACACTCCACCACCACCAGCATTGCGTCGACCTCTCCACCTCCAATAGCGCGCACTCCACGCATCGCATCGCCGGCCGACTCCAACATCCCGCCCTTCTCGCGTTGCATCGCCTGCTACACGTCTTGCTAGTCTTCAACGGCACCACTCATCCCGCCTACCCCCCGTTCCAGTTTGCACAACACACCACACCATCACCCGCACTCCCTCACCCTCCCTGCCTCCAGCACCACGCACTCCCCGCAACGCATCGCATACCACACATCTTGCGACTCTTCAACGACGCCACCGCTCCCACCCACCATCCCTTCCAGTTCGTACACTACACCCCACCATCACCCGCACTCCCTCACCCTCTCCACCTACAACAACCCCCACTCCCCGCATCGCATCGCACATCCCACGTCTCGCCACTTTTCAACGACGCTTCCTATCCCGCTCAGACCCACCGCGCCCGTGCGAGTACCGTTTCGAATACTCGCTGCTCATCTGTACACGCCGTCGCATCACGAGAAAAAATCGTCGCTCAGTACTTTCTGTTTACGGCAGGGTACCTTTGCAGATTTGACATGGTAGAGTCCCGTGTCCCTGCTGTTTGAATAGGGCCTTTGTCAGGGTTCAAGCGTTTCACAGTTTCGTCCCCGTGCCTTGAAAGTACCCTGGATGATATTATTCTAGACCGTACGAAGTTTCGAAAACCTTTCAATTATGGATATTACAGTATCACTGCTTTTCGATTCCCACCTCCCGTCGTATTACCCGTCAGCGAATTCATGATGTTCTCTTGTCGTCACAACCAATAGCGTGCGTGTCGGTTGAATGGCAGACCCCGTCTTTCACCTTGACCACTCCCGCGTGCAGGAGACCTGCCGTAGGTTTCGTGAACGAGGGAGTGCTCGCAAGCAGAACTGACGTCTTGTACTTACTGAAACAAAGAAGACAGCTCTACCCATGGAAAACGTCCGACGCCTCCGTTTTCTCACTCCTCTCGCCAGCCCTTCTCTTTGCAGCCATCCTTGCCAGCCCTTAACATGCGTTGCAAATATCGGCACTGCGTCTACTCGTCTTCCGACGCGTACTCCCTTTCCAAACACGAGCAACGATGTCACCTCCGAACACACCGACCAGCCGAGCTCGGCCCTACTCCTCCGCAAGTTTGACCTGGCCCACAACCTCCTTTCCACTATGGTAATAACGTCCTTTCGGATGAGTCTCCGGTGCCTCTGCTTCCCTTCCTCCCAGTCCTGTGTCACCCTGATGCAGAACCGACCACAGGTAAGACAGACCTCCTCGTACAATCTATCGCGGCTTCTCTTGCCGAAGTAGAGACGACTGGCGGGCCGCTCACCGTGGACGGGATCATCTCTATCCTGAGGGATCCCGACTTCTCTCTCGCGCGCTTTGGAGACCGCATTCGCTTCTCACAAGAGTGTTGCTCCCTCACACTTGCTGTTGTCGAAAAGGACCTTCACGATCAGGGCTTCTCCGCAACTCGGGTGTTGGAACACAGCGGTACGTCCTTCGGAACTGTCTACTATCGGAACCCTATCGAGATCCTGTGAAAACAAGTAGCGCAAGCTAACACAGAGTCTTGCCACTTCTGCCCTTCTGGTGACCCCCCGCAGAGCGACACACATCTTTTCGCGCATCCCCTGCACACTGACGTCCTCCGACGAGTTCCTCTCGATCTCAAGGAAGAAGTCCTGTGTTGCGAGCTCGAGGGTGTCATCTGGGACACCTGGACGGCTGGGACCGACTCGTTTGTAGGTTGCATACAGATCTGTACGGATAAATCCGGCACTAAACTTCAGAACAGCGCCCTCGTTGCCCATCCCGTGCATCTCACTCTACTCAACTTCACTGCCGCCTTCCGCCGAAGCTGCATAATGTCCCGGCACACCGTCGTGGGCTATGTTCCTGTCGAGCTCTTCCGTACCGTGGAAGACAGAGACTTTGACGTCCTTCTACCTTCTTCGACTACTCGCGCACGACCCACCAAAACGTCCATACTTCACTCCGTCCTTCACTCTCTGCTATCGCCTATGTGTGAAGAGGCCCTACTAGTCTTCACATCCTCCGATGCCTACCATCGTCTCTGTAAATGTCACCAAGCCCTCACCAGCTCCTGTTGCGACATACCCGAGGCGAAGGACATCATCCGCACTCGATCAGACACAAAAACTAACCAACCCTGCCACCGTTGTGAGGTACCTTCAAATCTCCTCACTTAGTCCGCCTCATTCCCGCTGCGCACCGCGCAGTCTACTATCCTTCTTCGCAGAAAAGTGGCCGACCTCGAGGCCGACGCCGCTGCGCATGCATTGCTGGGCAGGCCGGCTTAGGCGCGAGCTGCCATCGCCCAGGCAAAACAAACACTCGCCACCTCCTCTCCGCGGAGGTTGCCATCCATTTTGGAAATATGCCCTCTGCTTCCGGCCAATTCTCATCTCGACATGCACTCTATTTTCGGTTTCGAACCGCTGCCCAACTTCTTTCTCGGCATCTCCAAGCTGATCAAGACCTGTGTATTTCTTAGTCTCAACTCCCCCGTCCTATTCGCAGCGCAAGCTTCCGCCGGCAACAGTCGGAAACAGTTCAGAACCCTCCGCGGAGCTCTGCTTCGCGCAGTCAACACAGTTCTGGCTGCCATTCAGAGGTGCTTCTACGTTCCCGGCCTACACGTCGACTTCTCCGCCTCCGAAAAAGGCAGTCCCTTGAACGGACTCTACACAAATGAAGAAGTCCATGGCATACCGGAGGCAAAACACTACAAGTCAGTTGACATGGTCTTTCCGATTATTGCAGGAATCATAGACCGTTGCTGTGATGAAGCTGACACCGCGCTCCTCGCATCTTTTCGTCCTCAGTACTCAGGCATTGTAATACTCAGCTCGAGACAGCGACTAAAGAAGCACTGGAGCTTCGCCGAGGTTCATAACGAAGAGGACCGTGTCAATAAGTTTAAAGCCTCCATGCTCCACATCTTTGGGGGCCCCCTCCCCATCAGGCCCAAGACCCTCAAGTTTCGTCTCCTCACCCACCTTGCAGATGATATCCGCAACTTTCGGGGCCTGCAACACCTAGATGCCGGTGTTTTTGAACATGCTCACACTGCATTCAAGCAAGACTACTGCCTCACCTCCGAGCGAAGGGCAACAGCCATGGTCGAGACCGTCCGCCGAATCCAGCACCCCGAAAACCTTGCTCCCGTTCCAACGCACCTCTGCTCCGTCTCCCAATCGCGTCGCCTCACATCCCTGCAGAGGAACCTCAGCGACAGGCACGGGGCGCGTCTTGTCAGGGAAGGCTTCAGAATGTACCTCCGCGAACTCGCTCACTCGAGAACCCTCGCCATGCTGCTTCTCGGAAGCGAAGAAAGCCGGCTCACAGCTGCAATGCTCCAATCACTACGCGGAGAAGCTCCCGACGTCTGCATCGATCTTCTTGTCCAGCTCGGTGACCAAAGCACCACTGTGCTGCTGGACCTTATCTTCGTCGAGCTTCTCCAGCAGCATTCGGTCCACACATGTGGCACTCTCCAAACTACTATGGTCAAAAGTAGTGACTTTCTGGGCGGCTTTTGTCCTTCTGTCAGCGACTATGATTCCGACCTGGACGTCATTCGACCCGACCCAATGCAGGAACATGTCATTCAGCTCGCGTCTATGCAAATATTTGCGTCGACCCGACGAAACGGGAGCTATTCAACTTCGAGCTTCTGGCTGCTGACGACGAAGAACACACAGACACTGGACGGGTACGCCAGGTTCTGTCTCTCTTCCGTATGCATGGCCGTGAATCAATGCAACTTACCGAGGATGCCTTCGCTCGGTACATGGATTGTATTTCACCAATCGACACTGTTGATGGCACTCTCAAATGCGTTTGCTTGCGGTGGTCTGCAGGTGAGAATGTAAATCGCACAGGAAATCCGGTCCCGCTTCCAGAGATGCAGCGAAGAGGGCGCCAAGCTCCAGCTTCTCCCTGCTTTGGCCTTTGCAAGGCCTCTGCTATCATTGGGACAGCTCACGTGGTGCGGTCAAGTTTCCCCATCCCCCCTTTCACTACTCAGCTTCACTGGTGCTACCATCGCTTCTGCATGAACAAGTTCTACAGAGACCCTGATGCACGGCCAGTCCTACCTGAACCCTCCCCTCAAACATACATGCAATTCTCTCTAGGGTAAATTCAAACACACGTGAAAACTACAACCTGTTCAGTGAGCTACCGACGTACAAGTACCGTTTCCTTTCTTCTCTCTCTTCTGTGCGTCGATAGTTACTCGTCCTCTGCTCCGACACTACCACGCGGCGGAGAATCCAAAGTTGTGGCAGGAATCCATGACAGGCCAGACGCGCGATTGCAGCGTTCAAACGGCTCCTCGCTTGAGTCCGCACGTCCAACGTCAAAATCGACGACACAGCTGAGCATACTAGGGATATTGTCTGAAAACCACATCTTCCGTAGCGCGACACAAAATTTGTTCTGTGACCCGATCTTCACCACGTTGATGGCTACTCTAGTGTCTATTGGACACCAGGCCTCATATGAGGCCAAATTTGGCGGAGATATTTAAGTATCAAGCAGATGCCTACTTCGGCTATTCTTTATATCTACTTGAAGGTCTTTGAGTTCTCTATTCTGGCAGAGTGACCTGTAGAAAAACTCAGCGAACTTTTTGCGCAGTCAGGGTTTTAGTGCAACGTAGTAGGCTACCTTTTGTTTTGATTTCATAGAAGGGGGTGAGATAAATTACACGTACAACAAGTAACATATTCATCATATGTACTATATATTATGAATACTTTTTCGGTGGTCAGTTGGCCTCATATGAGGCTACACTTGACCTCATATGAGGCAAAACTCAATGTGCAATAGACACTAGGGGCGCCTACAAACAAATCGTCGCCGTTCTCTTCACCAGACCGTTCTTTCTCCTGTTTGAACGACTTACACAACGCCTCGACAACGGTAGAACCTTACCGAAGCATCTCTTGCGGAACAGTGCGGCATAAAACACTGGCAACGCTGCATAGTATCTCCGCGGTTGCCAAGGGCAGGTACTTGGAAAACGTCTGGCTGTAAGTGCGTTGGCGCTGGCCGCCACGGCCCTCAGAATGCTGCAGGCAGGACACCACTCTTACCAGCGAGGCGTCCAGACGTGCGGGTTGCATGATGGATCCGTACGCGGACGTTCCATTCTGTTGAGCGTGGTACCCTCGGAACTTGTAAAGGACATGTCTCCCCAAAGAATTTCCGAGCAGTACGTCACCCTCGTTAAGATCACACATCTCCTTTGGTTCAGAGTAATCACCGTATGCGAGATCCTCGCCCTTGCTGAGTCCCCGCCATGAGGACTCTTTAGTCGATTGCTCCCCGTTTGAACTCTTCAGCTTCACCCGCGCTACAAATGCCTGAGATGAGCGCTCCGCCCGCTCACTACCCGATACAAATGTATTCTTCCGAGACATCAAGAAGAAATACCCGAGCCATTGGAACAGATTGTCCCTAGCGTCTCTCCTCCGCGCGCTCATCACGCCAGAAATTTTTCTGTCTCATCCTTGCACATAGAGCACAGTCTGTTGAAACAGCCTCCTCGCACTAGCGACGCGATTCGGCGTCCAAAAAGAAAGGATGACCAGTTCCCGGTGCTAAGCTCTGCACGCACCATTCCAACCAGAGCCGTCGCCTCATCGTAGTAAGAACGCGTAGAGTACTCCTGACGATTGGCAAGAACCACCAGTGGAATCAGCACTACACCTTCCGGGCCGTCCGCGGAAAGCTCCCCCGCCCCGCACGGCTGACCGCGAGCCGCCCAGTTCCGGACTGCAACAGAACTTGTCGGGTCCAGCTCAGCAGTCTCGCGGTAGCACCATTGGAGAATCTACTTCTTGATGGTCTTGGCAACACGAATGTACTCTGCCCCCACTTGTGCCACACGCTTGCGACTCGGACCACGTCCAGCTCCGGCACGCGGTGTGGCCTGCTTGGTGCCACCAGAAATCCCGCGAGCCACGCGTAGGCTCTTGTTCTCCTACTTGACATCCTTGAGCTCGGCTTGAGTACGCAGGAGCTCTGAAAGCGTTGCCTTACTCGTCGCCCGCACCTCAAAAAGCTCTCGATCAGCCTGCCATACCCTCTCCTTGTAGTCGTTAATCCTTGTCTTCAGACCAGCAATCTCTTGCTCTTGTACTCTGAACTTGTTTGTCTGCTCAGGAAGCATCGACTGTAGCTCTTCCATCTGCTCACGCGAAATCGATTACGAGCGAGCTACAGCGGAAGTCTCAACTCTTGTCCCGGACGGCATCAGCGGAGGTGGAGACGAAGAGCGTCTCACCCCCGATGCACGAGGAGGACGCAGGCCCACGATGAGTTTCCCCTACTCCACGGCGGATGTGACACCGCATAGGGATGTAAATGCTGGGCGAGCGGACGCGTGGAGCGGACGCAATTTCGGGCCCGACGGTGAAGCTGGCTGTGCTCGAGCTGTATTCAGATTGAGTAGACGCACCACAAGGAGGTATCTGGGTCGCAGCACGCCTTGGGGGAACTGTCAATGGTATAGTAGCACTTCTAGTGGCCAGAACAGAGGCACCATCGGCTTGTTCACCTTCGAGACCAAACAGAGACGGCGCTGGCCTTGTCTGTGCCCGCACAACCTCCGTTGACCTGCCTGCCGGGTAGCGCTGAGTTCCGTAATCCTCGCGGTTCAGTGCGGTCGCAGCAACAGGCACAGCCGGAGCATCATCATCTAGGTACCGCTGCTCGTGGGTGCGCTTGCGAGATCATTGCATCGGATGAGCCCTTCTCGTCCTTCTGGCCGGCGGAGCCATCGATGTTGAGCTGCGCCATAGGCAGGACAGAACGAACAGAGGATTGATGAGAAGAAGAAGTACAATAGCTACGTCACAGTTGTTGTGAACTGAGCATGACAAGTCCCAGCCAGCAGTTACCACTGGTGGCGGGGCCCTTGTAAAGTCATGCACACGGGGAGGGTGTCTGCCGACGTTTGAAGTATCATAAGCGTCAACGGCAGGACTGTGACCAGGGGCTCAGGGCCTGCAACGGGGCATTCCAGGAAGTAACGAAAACTCAGACTTGCGTGGTGTCACTAGTGACAGGGACTGACATCTGCACATGTGAAACTACATGGGCAGATGGCTGTTGTTTTTGGGATTAAATTTCGGATATCCCTCTGCTCGTGCGTCTTCACATGTGTCGATGTGAACCCCTGTCACTATTGATACCCCCCTAGTCTAAATTTTCATTACTTCTCAAACCCCTTTTTTCTGCTATAGGGGCCCCGAAATCGCTCTCTTTTCTCGGCGACCTTTCTTGCGGCTGAGGCGAAGTTATTCTCAGCTGCTATAGTGAGGCCTTCTCGCCCGGAACCTGCTCTCAATCTGGCATGCAGTGTTTAAGGTTGTTTACCTGCACGCTATTTTGGAAGATGCTACCACGTACTTCGAAGCGAAACGTATCGCCTTATTTTGTGAACAGCTCCTCGCCCCTCATAATCTCACGCTTCGCACGGATTGTAACGAGGTTCAGTGCACGTAGAGCTCTCTGCGACAAATCCCCTCGATCCTCGTAAAACTCCACGTTTGTGTCTCCGAAACTAGAAGTACCTCCATTCCGCTTCTCCTCATCCCCAGGCAAGTACCGGGCGTTATTCACAAACCCGGCCACACACAATAGTGCTGGTACAATGTGCGACTTATGCCTCGGACCTTTACAAGACTCCGCCCGCCCTTCCACGAGAAGAGCTACCCGGTTGAAACGTTCCTTGTCTACCCCCATTATTCCACCTCCGTAGATCTTCGTCATCTCCTCCCGGGTACGCTCACGCAAGTCTGCGTACGGGAGCGTCTCACAGAAGGGGAGCATCGTCTCTTCTTTCGCCAAGACATGGTCCGCAAACACCCCGAGTCCCCCACCTTCGTACTTCACCGTCGACAGACGCACCACCACACACCTCTCCATCGCTTCCACCCCCCATCATGTTAGCGGGTTTTGAATGTATAGCAAGCGAGGTACTTCGCCGGCCAGCTGTCCACCGACGCCCGTTAACTGCGCAGGGAATGCATGGGATCCCCGGCGTAGTTCGCAATAGACCGGAGTATGTAGTCCGGTAGCCATTGATACCGCGGCCACCCAGCACGTTCATCCGTAAGGCTATCCCCCCTCCTGGCAGACACATTTCGTTTCACGCAGGCCGAGTACCTTGTGGCAAGCTCCACAGCCCGCGGAGAGCGACCAATGTCGCACGCGGTGCTCACAACGCTTTCGCAAGACGCCTTAACCAAGCTCCGTAGAGCTTGACTGACATAATCGTCATCCGTGTCGCACCGCACGAAACGGCGATGTCTCGGAAGCCCTAGGCATGCTTTTGCAGTCGCGCAAGTACCACTGAACAAGTCCAGGACAAGGTCCCCCGGTGTCGAATACTGCAACACCAGTTCGCTCATGTGCTTGATGCTCTTCTGCTCTGGTCGAAGCATTTTCATGCCACTCCCTTCGTCAGATATTCTCACCACCTCTCTGGGACCGAACCACTGGATTCCATCCGGACAGCTCGTGTAGGCTGCGTGCAAAGACTGCACATACCCGGTGCTTGGGTAGCATACCCGGGCGAATTGCACTTCAAGCAGCACATTCCTCCGCCAGAAGTGAAGAGCCCATCTTGTGACTGAGTCGTGGCCAAATGCTTTTATACCCTGGTTTTGCGTGTAGTGCCCTCGAGCTCGGACGTGGACCGTCGGCTGGTCCTCCACGTTAAACATGAAGTCTTTCTGCCGCCTCCCGCTCGACGAACTGGCCCCGTCACTCCCCTCTTCGTACACCTCACGGCTGTAACGCTTGAGGCGCGAGAGCCACATGCCGTATTTGTAGACCACTACAGAAAATGATTCCGTGGCCGGTTTCAGCGAGCAGTCCGTCGAATATTGGGATGGAGGCGTCCATGTCCTTGTGTGTGAGAACATCATTGGCAGAGTTGTCCGCACGCCGCTCGCTTCTGGTGCTGAACGGAGGGTCCTTCACCAGCAGCTGAACGTTACCCTCCAGGAACTCACCCGAGTCGTCGGCGTGATGATTGAGGAGGTGGTGGAAATTGCAGCTGTGGACATGGCAGTCCGACTTCATCACGCTGAGCAGTTCCGCCACAAGGTCGGTCGATGGATTCTCGTCGGGGAGCGGCTCTTCAGACACCTCCTGCCGCGGTGGACACGGGCTGATACGATTGGCTGGTTCTGGTGCTTCACAAAGGAAGTCGTTCGGCTCCGGCACTATTGGGCTCAGAGTGGACCAGAATGCCTTACTAGCCTGCCCCGTACGACTGTGTGCAACCACATCCCCCTCTTGGTTGCCGCTTCCTTGCAGTTCCAGCTCCATCTCCTCTTTCAGCTGGGAAGACAAAGAACGAAGAGGCTGCGCCGATAGTCCCACACTGGGCATGGTGGTCGACAGTGTCACCCGCCGATGACGACACGGTCTTCTGTCTTCCGAACTGGCATCCGACAGCTCCGAGTCCATCTCAATAATCTCTGAACGGGCACCATCATCATCAGGCGCTTCACTTTGGCGCCCCAAGGCCTCCCAGGTATGCCCTCTCAAGTCGGCAAAGACCCTTCGCAGGTGGTCATCGCCTGCCTCAAAGCGGTCCAGATACGGCCAGTTGCTGCGGCGCTCGACATCATACAAAGTTTCGTTTGTGACGAAGGCTTGCGAGCTCGACAGGAACAGACTGGTTACCGCCTGTATTGCCCCATCCTTCTCAGCAGCTCGGCCCCAGGCTACTGTACTGCTCTTACTCTCCGCCACACTTACTATCTCATTCCTTTGCAACGTGGTCTCCTGGGCGATGGGTGCAAAGCCATCAGCGCGTGACTTCAAAGCCACAAAGTGCTGAACGCGGGGAAGAGCCAGACAGTAGGATCCAATTAACGCCTCGCACTCCGAGACTCCCACTGCCTTCGCCACCTTCGTCCACGCCAAAATTAGCAGCTGCACAGGAAGCGCGAGACGGTTCCCACTTTGGTTTATCTTCTTCAATGCGAATACCCATTTGCTACCGAGCCTCGACTGGCATACGTTGATCGTATGGAAGAACTTCGGAACCTCGTAGCTTCTGGGGCGGCCAACAGAAAAGTTTCCTTTCAGAACTACTTCCCGAACTTCGCTGACCTTAGAGGGAATGAACTTGGTCCCAAAAATAAGGGACACCGCGTAGATCTTCTGCCTGAGGACCACATCCGCGATCTCCCTAATCGTCTTGTCTTTTCGGGTCAGCAGGACGATTGACAGCGCTGCGAGCACTATCTGCTTCACCTGCTCGCTGCCCTGCTCGCGAGAGACCGGGTTGTCGCTCTCGATAGAAGTCGCTGCCAGGGTTGCGCTGCTTGCTCTTCACTGCGGCACTTTCCTTGATCGCCATAGGGGACTCGTCGTCTGCTGCGATGACAAAGTCCCGGAAGACCCACATGTGGAACTTCGTCAGATCGAACTTCGCGTTCACCTCGGATGAGGAGAGGACGGCAATGAATGGAGGCAAGCACACGCCGGCTGTCCCAGGCCAGCTGAGTTCAGTGAGCGCCATTATTACAGTGCGATAGGTAACGAAAGAGTGAAAGAAGCCCTGGAATGATGGGGATGCAAGGAGGGAGGAGCAGAGCGTCGCAAGCGAAGGAAGGAAAACCGCGTGGATCGAAATAGAGGGAGGAGAGACTAGGACGAAGCAAGGAAAGCAGTGAGGACTGCGTCGATATATTGGTATCGCGAGGGTGTGAGCTGTCGTGCTGTGGAAGCAGGTGTGTGGCATTTGTATTGCGGACAGGGAGGGCAGCGGCCAGGAAGAAGGGAACTTCCCACACACTCACGATTCTGTTCCGTAACAGCAGTTACGAAAAGTGGCGCCCGCTTCACAAAACTTAGCAAAATAAGTAGATTATTTAAGGTGCGGGGTGATGTCGATGGTGACAGGGGCTGAGATCTAAACATGTCAGAACACATGAGCAGATCGATGTGCAGAATTCAATCTGAAAAACACCATCCAGCTGCCCATGTACTCTCACATCTGCAGATCTCAGCGTGTGTCACTACCGACCCCCCATCGATCTTATAAATAAGATATGTTTCAAACTTGAAATGCAGCCATTGCGGCGTGTTCAGAATTGCTTCCTCTTGTGCGTGACGATGATTGGCGCCAACCGTGCCCATTTAACCTTTCCTGGCCTTTGTGTCCGTACCCCTCCCGCGCTACGACATTCTGCTCTCAGTCTTTCCATTCTGTACCGTTACCGGTGCACCCTCCCCCGCACATGGATCCTTTCTCATTTTCTCCGCCTTTCCATTATAAAACCCCTCCTCCTTCATTCCCGTTGTCGATCCTTTCTCGCAAGTGCCGTATTTCCGAAATGACCACCAAACTTCTCATTACGACCTCCACCCGCGACTCGCCCACGTTGGCCACGGAGCCGCCGCCGGGAGTACAATCGGAGCCGGATCGCAGCCAGCGGCGACAGGGGAAGAGTTCCGGGCCGAAGCGGGCGTGCAGCCCGCTCCATCGGAGTCTCCACCACGCAAACGCCAGCGCCGGGACGCCTCACGCCAGACACGTCCTTCGTCTGACCGGTCTCCAGCACCAGAGAGCTCGGATGGTGAGGACTCCGGTGTCGTTGCCGTGGAGGTCGGGGAGCAACTGGTGTCGTGTCGGACTTTCTCAAAGGCCTACTTCGGGTCCACCGAGGTCTACCTATATATTACGCAGACCATACAGCCCCAGCACGTTCTTCGGAAAAGTACACACGCCACCATCAAGGGCCTCCCGGCTAGCATGATTGAGCGCGGCTACAAGTACGACCTTGGCGCCATTTCGGTCACAGTGTGACAGTGCGACAATCCCTCGCTACTAGATATCGCTGACGAGACCATCAAGGTTGGCACGGTGTTGCGCGAAGGTGTGAAGTATGCTATGGTGGACGGACTTCATCGCCGCCAAGCAATACTTCGCCTGAAAGCGGGAAAGGACGGCACGGCATGGGCTCGCGAGCGCCTCCGGGTGCGTTTTATCCGCCGAAATGATGGACGGGACATTACAGATACGGAAATCATGTCCAACGCGTCGGAGCAGAACACCTCCGCCGGACTGGTCCGCATCGATGAGTCGTTCTTCCGCTAACCTATGAGTTTCATCCACTTCATGCAGGCTCTCGCCGTGTAGAACGAATTGGACCCACTGGCGTTGAGTCAGAAGGGAGCTTGGGAAGCAATGGTGAAGGCCATTCTGCTCCTAGCAACCGGCCTGTCTGCCTACCGCCGCTACATACGCGTAGCTAAGACTTTTCTCCGAGACTCAGGCCTCGTGACAGTGCCGCGGGACCCGCCCTTCGACACTTCGACCTCTAAGAAGATCGGCATCACTCACCCTGATCACCAGCATCTTTGGTGAAAGAGCCCTCAGGTCGTAGCTCTGTTCATGACTTCCGCGTCCGCGTCGCGGGTCATCAACAACGCGGACCGCTACGGAAAGTTTGAACATGAAGCTTTCTACGCGTGCGCGCGCCAGCTTTTCCAAGTGTGCCTAGACTTGCTTGAGAAGTATGGCAAGGGGAAGGCCCTCAGTTTTGAAGACTTTCTGGGGACTGAGATTGCTCAATCGAAACTCCTCAGAATTTCTGTCAAGTAGCTCTACCTGAACCAGATGCGGCTCTTCTCCGACAGGAACAGCGACTCTGCAGAAGATCTGGAGAAGCGCAACAAGGCGCGTGCTACGCGCTTCACGAATAAGGTAACTGAGCAGTTTGCTTCCGGGCTCGGCAAGAACGTCGCCCCGGCTCGCGTGACGGCCCCAGCTGCTGTCCCTTCTACACGGCGCTCTGTCCGGCATGCTTCTGTTTCCTACGCGACTGCACTCGAGCCTGTAGTCCGTGCGCGGGAGGCCTCTGTAGTGATGCACGCGACAATAGCGCTTGCCAGGGAGACAACAGCTGCACCCTCCGCACGGTCCACGCCTCGACTTGTGGAGATTGTGTAGTCGGAGAAGTCTGGTGAAGTGAAAAGGGCAGTGCGGGAGTCGACACGAGGGGTCGCTGAGAAGATGAAAGAGGCCCAGGAAAACATGGGCCAACGTGATGGTGCCCCGCAGATGTTCGACGACAAGGTTCCGAACCAGCTGCCTGTCGGCACTGCGGACAAGACCGTGGTGTTTGAAGAAACATCGGACACTTGGAAGAAGCTGGCATACGTCGGCCCGCCAGATCGCGAAGAAAAGGACTCGCGGCTGCGGATGGCGAAAGACCCGCACCCCATGCTCTGGCCGCATCCCATCCACATACCCATTGAGCACCGGGCGCACTTACACCTCTCCGTCAAGGACGTCGTAGCGATGCATCGGGTTCAGTTCTTCACCGGGAGCTACGTGTACTTCACTTAGCTTGAGGGTATCGACGTGGATCCGGACATCTGGAAGCCCAACCGGCCTCCGACACACATCCGGAGAAATGTAGCTGACGAGGGTGACGATTATGGCAGAGGATATGCCTACTTTGATAGGCGACAAGGTGAGCGTCAGTACCTCGGGTACATAAGCCTTGAAAATTTCTCTGACTCCAGCGGCATTCCATGTAGAAGCCTCGAGCCCCTGATGTTGACGCCCAGGTGGAAGCTTCCCCCCGTTGAAAAGTTGTTTTCGTTCATTGCGAGCACATTCAATGGGAAGAATGCACTGGGACAGGGGCCAAATGAGACCTGGTGGAACCCAATTGCCAACGGGGGGGAAGACGAGGGGAACGCAGCAAACCGGGAGCTGGGAGTCGCCCGCTACTACAGTACACCGAGCCTAGTCATGGAAGCCTGCGAGTCGAGGGGGGATTGGGTGTGGGCTCCGCGAAGGCGTACGCAGCTGGACGCGTGTGTGGGTTAGCTTGCCGCAGACGTCGGTCTGAGGAAGATATCTGGGAGGAAGCTGTCCATAACTAAGACGGGGGATCGTGTTTTGGTTACTGGGAAGGACTGCCGGCGGCAAGCGCAGCGCAATGACTTTGACAGGGCATTGAAAGCGGAAACGCCTGGCTTTCTCGCAATCGGGAGCGGGTTAGTGCGATTCCTGTTGTGGGTGTGTGACTATTCACACGTGTTTGCATACGGGGAGGAGAGCAAGCAGGTAGCAGCGGCGGCGTTGTTCAAGATGAAGAAGATCATTGTGCCGCCCTACTCTGTGATTTTCGAGCATGGTCATCGCACGCACGCCGGGGCCGGGTATGAGGACCGCATTGCGGATGAGTTGACGGTACGGCACCATGTGTACTTTATGCCGGAAGGGAGTGGTGTGCCGGACGAGGTGTTTTACGCACTGAGAGGGCTACCGCAGTTCCCGGCCAGTGAGATGGCCTGTGTTAGTCGTAGGACTAATCAAAGAGGTGAGGAGTCGGACAGTCGGGAATACGCGGACGTGGTTCGGTTTGCACACTGGGACGCGGGCGACAGTAATAGGGCAGAGGAGGTCAGTCCTAGAGATGACAGTTTCTACTGCGATGACCCCTAGGATTTGAATGCCGTTCGGACAAGTCGTGGGAAAGAATACGTAGCTACACGAAGAAGTGGCTGAATAGCGTGAAATAAAACAAAACAAAACAGTTCCTGTCAGTTCGTGAACCGGTTTCGGCGAGCAGGCCACACTATGGCCGATGAGTAGGACTCCGTCTCAGCCTCAAGGAAGGTCGCCCAGAGAAGAGGCCGATTTTGGGGCCGCTACAGCAGGAAAAAGAGGTTTGAGGAGTAATGAAAATTCTGACTGGGTGGGTGTCACTAGTGACAGGGACGGAAATGTAGACATCTGAGAACATATGAGCAGGTAGATGTGCGAAAGTTAACCTGAAAAACAACATCCATCTGCCCATGTATTTTCACATCGGTAGATCTCAACCCCTGTCACTATTCTCTATTGGACATGGAGTTTCGCCTTATATGAGGTCATTTCTAGCCTCATATGAAGCTAACTGACCACCGAAACAATGTGTAAAATACATAATACGTATGGTGAATATACTAGTTGTTGTACGTATAATTTATCTCACCCCCTTCTATGATACCAAAACAAAGGGTGGCCAATTCCGTCGCACTGAATCTCTGACGGCGCAAAAAGTTCGGTGAGTTTTTTCTACAGCTCACGCTGCCAGATTACAGAACTAAGAGAACTTCAAGTAGATACCAAGAACAGCGGAGGTGGACGTCTCCTTGATGCTTTAATGCTTCCGCAAAATTTGGCCTCATAAAAGGCAATATGACCTCAAATGAGGAGAGATGTCCCAAAGTCACTAGTGACTGCCCAACGATCTTGAAAATTTTGTACTTTTCGACGCCATGAAAGACACGTTTACAACCTCTCCCTGACGTGGACCCGAGGTTCAGTTTGTTTCTACGCTTCGTTTGATCCGTGTAAGACCTTTTTAGCACAGAAAGTGTGTGCCTCTCGTTCTGCACGGGTCAACTGTAGCACGGCTACACCAAGGGTGGAGTGAGGTGTTGGCGTCTGTACTTCCCACGTGCTTCTAAGTGTAGGTGGCCGTACAGCGTAGAGAGAAGCTGTTCCGTATGAAAGGATGCCGACTCGACTGTAGTGCTCATCGTTGCGTTGCGGCTGGCAACAGTTTGGCGCAAACCACGCGGTGCCGGATGTATGAATTCCTGCGCGCTTTCTCAACCGGTGACAGTTCGATGCACAACGCAGGCTCCACTACACAAACGCAATGCAAAGGACAGAACCACTACATTTGAGCCCCGCGATACAGCTAAACGTCTTGCGTTTGGAACGCACTAAACTGACACCGTCCAGCAGCACTCGTGCAACGTGCCACGCCTTACGCGGATTACACTTTAGTCTTTGCTTCCTTTGCATTACGTTCACGATACTGTCCGAAAAATGAGCGCAGAGTTTTACACGTCATCTCTTGCCATATAACATTGGCAAGATTTTAGATGAGGCAGTGCAGTCGATGTCTCTCAAGAAAATGCTCAGCTTCCTAGAGCTGCGGATGTCGCACATTGCGTGTAGCAGTTTTCAGTGCAGTGGCGCAAAATCCTTCGCAAGGAAATTAAGAGTATGAACGGTACAAGATAAGCCTATCCACGTGAGGAAGGCCATAGGTCATCATGCGACATTGAGGTATGTAAGATAAGATGCGTAACAGCAGCGTACTGCACAATTCCTAGTAGGAGCTGGATGTTTCATTAGGAAAATGAACGCCGGGTAGTGGATGCGGGCATTCACTGGACGGGGCAGCTCAAAGTACTTTTTTTGGGAGTCGGCTCCCATGTGAGAAACAGCCATACTACACAAACTACACGTCTTGGAATGCCAAGGAAGTCAGCATTTCATGGCATTCCAAAATTTGGTGTACGGGTCGATGGTTTACTATGCTACTGCAACTGGTGGACGTCCGCATCCATTTCCGGAAACACAGACGTTGGCCAGCCAGGTCAGGATGACTAGGCCACGCAGCTGGCGATGGTAGACGATAGGCCCCTTGTGCTCTGGCTGCTTCCATTCTACATACTGGTTGAGCGCCGAGCGCCTCTCAATGCCACAATCCAGATCGTCGTACGCGCTGATCGGCTTCAATTCTCCAAATCCAGGTACATGCACTTTTACGAGCTTGATCGGAAAGACCTGAATCCAACCATGTGCAAGTCTGATCGGCCACAGATGCACGTATGGAGGATTCCAGCACGTGGAGATGGGGACTATGGTAGTGGTCATGCCTACTTTGGGAAGCGATAACGTGAGCTTCAGCACTATGGCTACGTTTACGTTCAGAACTTCGCTGACTGCAGCGGCATTCCGCACGGAAGCGTTGAGTCCCTGATGCCTAAACCGGACGGGAGCCTCTGACCTGGCCGAATGCAGTAGTGGTTGGCTGTGGGCACATGTAATGAGGAGGTTACTCAAAGTTCGGGACCGAGTTGAGACCTGGTGGAGCCCCATCGTGAACGAAGGGGAAGACCGGGGAAACGCATCGTACATGGAGCTTCGAGTCAGACGCTACTGCAGTACTCGAATATTGGTGATGGAAACTTGCTCGTTAAGGGGGGAATTGGGTTTAGACTTTGCAGAGACGTGCGAGGCTGGTCGCGTACGTGCATCCCCTTACCGCCTGCGCCGGTTCCAGGAAGAGATCGCGCTCGAAGTTGTTCACACCTAAAAACGGAGTTCTGTGTTTGTTGATCAGGTAGAATCGCACCGGGCAAGCGCCACCCCATTACCTCGGCGAAACGGTGAAAATGGAGTCGGTACCCTCCTTCGCAGTGGTCAATGGAGCGGAACGCTCCCCCTCCTAGATAAGTGACAACTCGCATATACTTGCAGACGGGGATGAAAGCAAGCAGGCGGCAGCAGTTGTGGTTTCCGAGATCATGTAGATCGCAGTATCGTCCTACTCTTTTGTTCCCCGGCACGGGCATCTCACGCACGCTGGGGCTGGATATCGGACCTATGCTACCGATGAGGTGACGTTGTGGTCCTGTGTATACTTTATGCCGAAATGGAAGCATTTGCACGACGAAGTGTCCGACGGACTGAGAGAGCTACACCAGATCCCTGCCAGTGAAACGTTCCTTGTTCGCAGGAGGAAAGGTTGAGAAGCCGAGGTGTCAGAATGTGTGGAGACGCGCACGTGACTGGGTTTGAAGACTCGAAAGAGGAGGGGAGTAGTGGGACAGATGACGTAAGTTGTAGAAATATTTGACTTGACTCCGATGACCGCGATCATTTGGATTCCGTTCTGGTTGGTAGCCAAAAAAAATTGGGAGCAATGCAAAACCGTGAGTAGACAGCATTCACCAAATCAATCGAAAGGACTGTAAGCAAGAGCAAGGTCCAGTTCTAGCGAACATGCCACACTAGATTGGCTGCAAGAGATTTCGGCGCAGACGCGGGAGTGGTCCCCCAGAACAATAGACCGTTCTGGTGGCGCTGTTCCAGGAGAAAGAGGCGTCAACAGTACTGAAAATTCAGGCTGTATGGTTGGCGGCTATGCCAGGAACTTAGATCTACTGTTGGGAAAAAACACCTCCAGACGGATTGTACATAACTATGAACTCCCATGTGCGCATAGAGTTTACAAAGTAGCGGATCCTATCGTCTGTCGTTAGTGACGTTGCACCGCTCCGAAAACGCACGTACTAGTGCAATCCGCCGCTACGTACGCGGGTGTATACATGGTCCTGATCGGTGTTCCAATGTTTCTAAAGTACTTTCGCAGAAGTTAGCGCAATGTTCAAAAGTTCATCTCATGTCGTAGAACTTTGGCACGATTCTGAGCAAGCCAGGGCACCTGAACATACCCAAGCATCTTTCTCGGATTCGGAGATCCGTGGATGGTGCGAGAAGCGCGAACCAGTCTTCCGTGCAGTGACACGCAATCCACCGGAAGGCAATTAGTATTGTGGTCAGTCCGAAGTAAGCTTATTTGCGTGAGGTATGCTACAGGTCACAATGCGCCATTCAAGTACTCAAGTTGCGCTCCCAGATTGCATTATGATGCATAGTGCGCAGGATGAGCTGGACGTTGTACTGTGAGGTGGGCTTAGAGTATTTGATGCGGGGATTCAGTGGCTATGGCGGTTCATTTTATCTCTTTTATCGAAGTCGGCGACCTCGGAAAGACCCGCCGTACCACTCCAAACCCACGTCTCGGGATGCTGCCAGGGTCCTAATTTCATCGACTTGCAAGAAAATTATGAGCTGAATGTTTACAGTGCTACTGCACCTGGCAAATGGCCCCCTTCACATGTACAAATACTTGCAGGGATTCAGCAGATCGACTTCGACGAGGCTCCTAGTGGCAGCTCCACTGCGAAGGTGCCACCTGTACTATTCGGTTCGACTCAATTGCGAGACTGTTGTAAAATGTGACTTTGAAGCGGGGGCGGCCTAAGATGAAATCAATGGCACGGTTTTCGGAGTACTAAATTCAGCGGTCTATCCTGTCCCTTCCAGATGTTCTCTTCTTCAGAGGTGTGGTAGCAGTTTTGCATGTAGCTAGAGTGAGTGTATTCGTTATTACCTGCATCTACATTTAGGACGCGTGGACACTCGGGAGTATGGAACGGACAGGAAAGGGCATAATGACAGTACTGGGCCCGGTGTTAGAATCGAGGTAGTCTCTAGAGAGGTCCATCGTTGATACTTTTAACTCAGAAACACTCTCCTCTGTGTCCTGAACCTCAAAGATGCTCGAAATCGTTCTCAGTCTTTACGCTGAGCTGATTGGCAGCATGGCTAAGCGCTAGGTGCAGATCGAGGCGAGGGACGCGTAATCAATTTCGTAACAGCAAGGGTGCAGAATTTCGTTGGGAGTGGGAAGAAGTCAGAATAGCTACCAAGACCTTTTTCCAACCTTTACAATACGACCTTCATCACTCGTACGACGTTCTCTCCGACTGCTGCCGCTCCCAGACCTTTGGTGGTCAATTTTGAAGCGGGGAATGTAAAGACCGCTATAGATCCCAGCGAAACCAATGCTGAATTCGCACAGGAAAGCATCAAAGATGGGTCTGAACCACTTCGCATTGTTGTCGGCGGAATACTTCCCTACGTGTAGGAGAAGGGAGCCAAGCTAATTGGATGTAAATGTTTCGAAAAGCTGGGCCTTCTTAGCGTGTACGTTTTTAAGATCTCCCAGGCCACAAATGAAATGCAAACCTGTACAAATATATGACCGAAAGATGGAATCCACCCTCTCTGAGGAAGATGGACACAGCACAAAGAACGCAGTAAGGATTCCTTGCGCCAGTGACTCTGCGGATGTAATTTCACGCACCCTCCCCAGGAATTCGTGACCACTAGCGTTGGCCTCGAGGGCGACCACTTGCTCGTGTACGCAGATGCCGGATCATATCGTCCACCTTGGGGACAAGCTCGAAAACCTTTGGTTGGTTGAAGAGTACTTGCATACAATGTATGGGTGGCCCCTGCTTGTGTTCGAATGACAGCCAGTGTTTCCCTTTACCTCCCGGCAATCGACAAAGTAGCAGGTGAGATCCGAGAGACATCTCCGGACACGACGGGAGACGTCGGAGACTCTGAAACTTAGGACGGCCTCTTCGAACAGAGCTCATAAGAGGTAGTGCAGAGCGCTGTGTGGTGCCGAGCTTCCGGTCTGTGACACGCAAGTAGACGGAGAAGGTGGACTAACCTCGAAATCTCTGCTACCTACGGTGAATGGGAGCCCCGTATGGAGGCTAGTAGTCATAGTGCGCCTAGCATTTCTGCACCGTTCAGTAAACGGGGTAGTGCACTTGCCGAGGTGTAGATGTTGTGGGCTGGCACAGAGTGCACTGTTTTGCGCTTGACTGGCGAATTCCTTCATATAGATCTCTATAAAATCGGCAGACGAGTAGATTCCAGAAGTCCCGACCTCCGGAAACGTTTTCTGCACTCCTTTGCACCTAGCTGTAGCTGTGAGATCCTGCCCCGCTTGTTTACTTGTGTCAGCCTGGAGGCAATGCGAAAAGAGAGGCGCCCTGGTCTGTATAGGTTCTTCGATGAGGTCGTGGTAGAGAGGCACTGCACCACGTCGGAACTTCTTTTTTGCAACACCTTGACACGATTCCGAAGTTCAGAAGCTCCGACCAACCTGTGGCCCTGGCCCAGCACAATAGCTTCGAAAAATGCCGCCGGCTACAGCTCTTTCTCGGCAGCAGGAAGTATGAGGAATCGACACGTTGTTCAACGTCCATTTCGGTCTCAGAAGTGAGTCAGACTGAAGGCGGGGCCTTTCTGAATAGGATTATGCGCATGAGTCGTGTTCGTGTCAGCAGTCCTCTCCCCTTGAGCCAAACAAAACCATACACTACGCATGAGTCTTGGTCTTACACAGCTTCGCCTGCGCGGCCGGCTGAAAGTAGACTTCAAATCGGGGAAGCACAATGGTGAGAGCATGATGAGAAGACACGCCGTAGTCCCTTGTGAGCGAGAATCTGAGTAGAACGAATTTTAAGGAGATGTCGCGAGGAGCCGAACCGGTCACCTTGGCCATAAGTGCCATATATGCATCTCGCTTGAGAGGAAGCGTTCCCTGGCACACGGGTAGAAGCGGAATCAAAACTGTCATCATACAATGAAGATGTGCAAAAGGACCTGTAGAGATATATCGATTGGAGACATAGGCGGGCGAATGGAGGCCTACGATGTTTTCGACTAGTGACCATGTCTTGTTGTGCTTGCTGAGAAGAAAAGACGATTGACGGACCCATGAGCTTTCCTCATAGGACGACACGGTCACGTGGACTTATCGATTTCGAAAACGGTGGATCGCTGCCGCTCGTGCTCAGAGATACACGTCTGTCGTTCTGTATGCATATGTGTCAGCACAGCGACTTTTATGATCACGTCGTACGGTGTATGGTAGATAACTACACAAGAGAGGAGCAATGAAACCTTTCTCCCGCAACACTGCAGTTGTCGGCACTATGCCAAGCTGTACACTAAGAGCCACCGGAAAATGAGCTACGGATGTTCACGTATGTCTGTTAGAAGTTATCACATGTGAAGAGAAAGCTGAATCCAATATATTACACGGACCCGTTCCTCTACGACCAGCCCGTGATATTGGGGGCTACGACGTCTGTTGCTTGTCCTGTGCGCGCGAGAGTTCAAAATTACTCGCCAGAGGAACGAAACCTAGCTGCGATGTTCAATTTATGTGCGCCACGTTCGGCTGGGGGATTTTCCGTAGTTTCCATGACATCAACGACATCAACAGGTAGAAACCATAACTGTGCTACCTCGGACGACTGCTTTACACCCTAGCATTAGGGTGTAACCACCAAAAGCCCCGTTTCGATATACAATGGTAGTTTCAAACAGCCCGATTAATTCTTTCTCAGATGCATCACATGTACCCAGAACAGGTAAATACGCGGAGAAGATCACTTTGTCCGAACAAGACAGTACAAAGCAAACGTCAGCCCCGCGATACAGCGGCTCAGAAGTAATAGTCGTGCCGCAGCGGTATGATTTGTGGATCTTGCATTTATTGCTGGAGAGCTCAGATTTGATGTCCCAGAAAGTCCTGTTGAGCTTCAAGAAGCAGTTGACGCCGAGAATGAGGAGGAGGGCAACAAGAGTTTTGTTTCTGTCTGTTTAGGTAAACTCACGCCACATAGGGAAGGGGAATACGTTCTGGAAAACAAACCATTCGTACATAGTCGGAGTGTATTGACAGATATGAACTTCGAAATGAGCCCAATGCACTCCGCGCACCGACAGGCTTAGCGGCCCAACTTGTAGATTACCGGGATGCACATCCGTGCGAAAACGTTGTCTGTTAGTTCTCCCCAGCTGTGCGAAGCCGGATCTTGGCAGTAGATGCAGATGTACACCAGGTGCAGTAGCATAGTAAACCCTCCCCCCATACTGCACTTTTTGAAAGCATTAGAACGCTGACTTCCAATGTATTAGAAAATGCAGAATTCGTGTAGTGCGGCGTTTTTTGGCATGGAGGCAGACTTCCAGAAAAAGCCGCACTCGAACTACCATGTCAAGCAAGTCTCCGCATTGACTGGTTGCGCCTCATTTTCTGGTAGAGTATCCGGTTAGTACTGCGAGATTCGCAGTACAATGCAGTTCTGCCTCTCACCTTCCATACTGCAATCCCGCACGATGATATCCTGCCTCTGTCACGCAGACGAGCGCACCTTGAACCCATCATTCTTTACCTTGCCTTCCGAAGTGTTCTGTGCCACTTCATTGAGGGCCACAAAGCGCTTTATGCGCAAATTGCGCCTCTAAAGGACTGATAACTACTCTCCGTGATGTTTACGGGCAACGGCCTACCTAGAATCGTGCCGACGTTATGTGACTAGTGACAAAGTGTAGATCATTGGACTGACTTCTGAGACAGTATTGCACCCATGGTGCAAGGTAAAAGGGTACTATCTTGCAAGTTTTATACCAGGTGGCGTACTGGACGGATGCCGTTGAATGCCGTCAGTTGAGTGTGTTCCGGCAATGAGACGTTCAATTAGATCGCGGGGCTCAAACGTAGTGTTTCTCTCCTTCGAACGACGGTTCCGAATCAGAGCTTCCTTCGTACCTTGTACAGTCACTGATTAACAATGTGCGCATGAGTTTAGACACCTAGCACTGCTTAGATTGCGATGAATTGCTGCCATTCGCAGCCGAAGTCTGAAACCTACAGTCCAGTCGGCCCTATTCAATACGCAGCAACTTTCCTCCTCTACCACAGCTCCACCCATCCTTACGATGGCGAGGGGTGAGCAGACGCCAGCACTTCACTCCACCTTTTCTAGAGCTCTGAGGGAAGATCTCCAGGCAATCGCAACCGAGGTGCTGAAGCTCGCCTTATCGGTACCCAAAGTGCGCATGCACATTGCTGTAGTCCGTATCCACGTCCGCTGGAGTCCTCTACATGAGCGTCTCGGTCCGGTTGGACTCGGAGATATCTAAATCCAGAGCCTGGTCCTCAGGCTGGCTAAAGTAGACATAGCTATCGATGCAAACCTGAATCCAGTGTATGGACATGACATCCTTGATAGTGAGGTATAGGTGCACTAGTTGCTCCAGGGGTATGCAGGTTGGAAGCAGCCAGAGCATAGAAGGGGGGTTGGCGGCCACCACCAGCAGCAAGGCCTATTCATCGTAATTTAGCGGCCTCACGTATCCGAGTTTGTCCTAAACTTCCAAGCACTGATCGAGCAGCAGAAAGCTGTCGGTTGTATCAACCGTTAGGCAACTTGTCGTGGAACATCTGCGAGGTCCCTCGAGATCGGCCCTTGTTCTTCTCGGATTCTCTGGTCTTGTCAGAAGTCTCCTTCTCAATAACCTGCTGTCGCTATTGCCCAAACGCCTTCCTGACTATGCAGGACTTGCCCGACTGCACGACCTCGACAGGTCGAAGGGGCGACTGTGATAGTGGTGCAGCCACTCTTTTCCTCGAAAGCGCTTTTGTAGCAGGCAGCAATATTGAGAACCTCCTCGCAGCAGCTACCATGTTCGGTGCAGTCATATGGGCAGCAGGACCGTGCCAAAAAGAGCTGCAGCTGGAACCCCTGTCATTGCTGACACCGCCGAAGTCTGAGTTTTCGTTACTCTCCGACTTACCCATTTGCGGGCTCTCAGCCTCTATTTGAAGCCCTGATGTTTGGCAGTTACGGTACTTCAGTAGTCCGTAGTAGTCGTCAGCGTGTCCGTGACTTCAGAAAGGCGCCAGTGCCAGTACCAGCATAAACTTCAAATGCGCAGTTCACAAGAACTGCGACGTACTTTGTCAAACTCGTGCTTATCATCAACTTTCGGTCTATTCTGTCCGACGGGGGTATCCGTGCCACATGTACTGCTCCACTGGCCAGAAGGAAGAGAAAAGCTACCGCTCTGCAAAGATGTCGCAGGCCCACCGACGAGCAGCGGGATACGCACAACGATGCCCTGGCTGCGGTTGTCGCTGCGACTACTGAATCGCCAGGTCAGTTCAGCTCAGCGGCACGCGTCAGGCACGCTGATGCGGATTGTGCAACCCCAGAGAAGGCCAACGCCCTTTATGTTCGATCTAGAACTTGGATGAGCCTACCCTGTCATTGTTCTGGCGACACATGATTATGCTGCAAGGTCGGCAGTTCTACCGGGCCGTGATGACGACTGGGTTCCAGCTTGCCGTCTATCTGTTCATTGTGCCCGCAACTCAGGCACAATCAGCTTCACCGTCCGAGATGGAATCTTGTCCACACGGTGCAGTCCCAAGCCCTTCGTTCCCGATCCTGTGGAGTCGCATATCCCCCGTAAAGCAAGGCAGACGCTTCGTGCGACCCTGTGTCCTCGTATTACATCTGAGTCGATACCCTCTCGCTCTCTGTCCCTGTCCATGCGGTCCTAGATAAGGAATGAGACTCCCGCTGTAGATCACCTACAACCGATCTCGCGTGAACATATTTAAGAGCCTCAGGCGATGCTTTCAGATCAGATGGAGGAGTTCTGAGTGCAGGAGCGAGGGACTCTTGGTCTGACGAAAATAGTCAATGAATACAAAGAGAAGCTTCAGAAAGCCAATTGGGAGCATGTCTTGGTAAGCTTCCCGACTAGAGCAACCCTTTCCGAGGTCATGCGACTTCAAGCCGAATTCAGAGGTTCTGAGCAGAAGACCGAGAGCTTACGCGTAGCACGCGGACTGTCAGGTGGTTCCCAGCAGGCCACACCGTGCGCAGCAACCGGGTACGGTCCGAGTCGCACGAGCGTGACCCAAATGGCGGAGGAGTACACTGGTGTCGCCAAGGGCATCAAGAAGGAGATTCTACAACGGTGCAACTGTGAAACTGCTGAGCTGGACCCACCAACTTCCGTCTCAGTCCGGGACTGTACTGGTCGCAGTCAGCCATGCGTGGCGAGGTAGGTTTCAGTGCTAAGCCCGGGGATTTTCATCCCTATTCCACCGATCGTTCTTGGCAATCGTAGCGAAGACTATACCCGATCCTAGCACGAGAAGGCGACATCTCTATTTGGAATGGTGCGTGCGGAGCACAACGTCGGGAACTGGTCTTCCTGTTCTTTAGACACCGAATCCCACCGCGAGTGCAAGGAAGCTGCTTCGTCAGGCTATGCTCTACGTACAAGGATAAACCAGACAATCCCCGACATGACGAGCGCGTGGAAGAGAAACGCGAAGCACAACCTGTTCCAGCCCGTTCGTATATCTTCTTCATATCGCCGAAAACCACGTTTGTACCAGACGGCAAGAGGGCGTCGCGCTCCTCTCAGGCACCTCAAGCGTGGGTGACTCTGGTGAGCTCAGACGGGGAGGGAGGGACTGCGGACTTCTCGTTTTTTAACCTCACCGACGTTGACGATTTAGGATATTGCGCTTACTCTGTCCAGGACGGGGCGCGTCATCTTGAAGAGCGTGACGTACTGGTCGGAAACTCTCTGCAGGGACATCTCCTCGATGAGTTTAGAAGTCACCAGACTGAACTGGACGGGGCGTCCGCGTACGGGTCCGTCAGGGGACTCGCACCTCTGGACGCGTAGCTGGTAGCTGGTAAGTTGTGTCCCGCCCACAGCATGCTGAAGGTCGTAGCGGCCGGCACCAGCGAACTTACAGCCTAAAGAATTCCATGTATCCGCCAGTCGCAACTGCACAGATAACAGAGACCGTTTGCTACTTGTCGTGCTGCGTTCTTCCGCGAGCGACGTTTTGTTGTAGTTCTATGGTTCAGGGCGCGTTGTCTGAGTCCAAGAACGAGGGGATGGAACGGCCCCGTGAGGAGGATGGCGAGGATTCATGGTGGGCGCCCCTCGAGTAACCATAAACGTTATGAAAGCTTAGTCGGAGAGTACATTTTATGCGGCAGCTAGAAAGAATTAGTTTTCGGATAACTTTTCGAGTATGCTGGGCAGCGTCGTTCCCTGTTACGTTCCACTTGAAAACTCAAGCCGGGGACCGTATGACCTTTGCACTGGCGCGTGTGGCCCGCAATACTGCTCCACTCCTCGCGCGCTTCTGTGGGAGTAGAGGACGAGTATTTTCTGCGCACAAAGGATTTCGAGGGTAGTAAACCATCCTTGTTTGAGGGAACCTCACTAAACAGATTGTAGCATTCTTGCCTTTCACTTCGATGTAGAAAGGACAGCGCGTGGAGTGGACGGATCGGGTGTGACTGGCCTTGCATGAAGGTCTGTGTAAAACCTATTTGTGTAGGAGCGTTCGTAGAGGCACTGGAGCTGTGAAATGAACGGTAGAATGTGGACATTTAACCGAACCAGACGTGCTGGTGCCCCAGTAAAATCAGAGGCCTTGTGCAGGCTAAAACAGAGATAACCAGGAATTGGATGCCCTCGTGGCTGGATCTCCAGCAGTAGGGCAGAACATTTTGTCCGATTTACATTCTCATCTGTAGAACACCGAAGCCAGACGTATTCCAGCGTGCAATCGACAGCATCAATTCTTACAGTACGATGCATGTACCGGAGGAAGGTATACTAGGTAGATCACCGTGATCCACGGTCATGCATATTGCGGAGAAAAAGAACTTCGGCCACTCATAGAGGGCCTCTATGTTTTCTGTCGCCAGCGGCCAGCAGCAAAGTTCGGAATCCCTACCATGTCGTCGGGCCGACGCTGCTGTTTGCATAAAACCACTGAATTACATGTTTCTGCATTGCACCGAGTCGAACGACACTGAGACCGGTATCATAGTCGTCGATGGAGGGATAGAAGCCGTCAAGAGTGTAAGTGCTTTCGATGACAGTAACTTAGATAGTCTCACATTCGTTGGCCCATTGTTGCTAGAGACACTCGGCGCGGACGAGGTCCAACAGCATAGTAGCACCCTCGTCATCAAGCTGGACAGGAAGGTCTATGTAGATGTCAAAAGCTTCTCCGAGTACTGAGTGGAGCATCGCGGCAGTGAGGCGACTTTCTTCGTTTCCGAAAACCAGCATAGCGAGGGTTCCCATCGGATCGAGTTCGGGGAGATACATTCTGAACTCGTCCCCAACAAGACGCGCCCCACACCCGTCGTCCAGATTCCTGTGTTGGTTTGTGATGGAACGCGACTATGGGGCAGAGACGCGTTTAGTTGGGAGAGCCGCAAGGTTTTCGGGATGCTCGATTCGGCGAACGATTTCGTCCATAGCCGTTGGCTTTCTCTGAGAGGTATGGTATTGGCTCCGCGGAGGAGAGTAAAGTGGACGGTCCTGAACTGCTTCGCGTCATTCCTGGCGCAAGCTTGCCATCCGAGGAGGACAACGGACTCGGGCCTAGAAATGAAGCAGGTCTTTACTACCTTGGATATATAGAGATGGAGGTTCTGCTGTGGACTGAAACCGGAAGTCGGATGCATGTCGAGACAAAACGTGACTGCATGGAGGGAGCGTGTATCGAGAAGGGATCGCATCCTCCGCAGGGAGAAGGTGGCGAGGATTTGTTGCGCGCCTACGGTGGCGGCTCATGCTTGTGCCAGCATATTTGCCGATACAGGAGCAGCGGTGTCAGTTGTCGGTTCGACCACTTTCCTGCGAAGATTCATGGTGGCCAACGTGGTGCCCGGCACAAATAAGGACGACAAAGTGGAGAGGTTTGGAGGGACGCCGCAAAAGTGTCAAGATTAGCTCTATTATGTGCCTCAGTGAGTGCCGATGATGCCCTTCGCCTCAGCTATGTCGAAACAGTAGCTCACGAGGCCATTGTGACATCTCCGCCGACGATGGGAACTATCTGAGCATGTGAATCCTACGATGGCTTTTTCATACAGAGGTGATAACGACGAGTGCAAGGCACAGCGTAGTATGGAGGTTTCGATCTCTGGCGCTCGATTGAGGAAAGATGGTGGAATGCCGTTAGTGTCTCTGTCGTCCACGGTGCGGAAGGGCTGGACAGGGAGCTAGTCAAAAATGGTGTGCTGGGACGTTATGCATCGTCCGCGGAAATTGACAGTGAAGCTGAGGAGAGTGAGATGCACAGGGTAGACAAGGAAAGTTCTGTTCTTACGTATAGTGGCAAATTTCTCCTTAGAGACCTGTATGCACCCTGTAGACGAGTGGATCCCCGACGTCCCCATGTCCCAGATAACATCCTAACGCTCGCTTCTAACCACCTCGCCCTTGACGCATTGACAACCTTGGCGATGCACATCAGTCTGCAGGAGATGCACGAAGGGATGAGTGTCGCTCTGGGGGGGTTCGCCACAAGGGCGGTGGTAGCCGGACTGTGTGTTGAAATGCGATACTTGCTTTCGCAGTAACCGGAGAGAGTCCCGAAATTAGACACTGCCGATGGACGTACCGCTATGGTCCAACAAGCGAGATGCGGAGAAGCCCTGATAGTGAAGCTCATCGCAGACAACAGCGATTGTGCCGAAGTAACACCCTTTCGAGGAGCAAATGCGGTTTCCAAAGCCTGCGAAAGACAAGTTAGGATCCCCCCAGATAGAAATGATCTCATTAACCACGCGCGAGTCCGCACCTCGCCGTACACCGTCGGGAGAAAGTGCAATAGACGGCAAGAGAAGGTCCGTCTTACTCATGGCTCGGTATCTGGGTGACCCAGGAATGGGAGCACGGGGAGCTGAGGCGCCGAACCATGATCGGAAGAGACTCAGTCATAATAGATGACAGGAGGCTCGGGGGAGGATGACCCTCGCGGCGTAGTAAGGACGAGTTCTTACCGGCACTGTGCTTGGAAGTCACACTGACGCTCGTGTTTGCATATTAATTATGCGTCGGGAGACGAGCAGAAACGCTGCCGAAACTTGCAGCGGATGTAGAACGCGGGGAACCGGAGCTACATCGAGAAGGAGTGTCGGGAGCAGTAGAAAAACATATATTTATGACATTTCCCACGCGCGGAACTCTCGTACGGTACTCATGAAGTATAGAGAGATGGGTCCACTCGTGAGCACTTTCGAGGGCACTGCACCAGGTATCATGTACGCGGGAATGCTCACGGCGAAAGACGGCCGAGCCAATTCACCCACGCATGCACACTCTTCACTGTGTGTTTAAAGGAGTTTCATTCACTCGCTCGTCGCGACTAGAACTAGAAGTGGCGATCGAGATGGAGTGATACTGTGGTACTCGTAATTGAAAGACTTTCAAATTTGGGTACGGTCCAGAGTCACTTCTAGGCATTTCGACGACACTGTGGGGCGTAGGAACATGCCAGATGCTTTATTCAAAACCGCGGTCGCGCCAGATGCCATCTCGTCAGATCTGCAGCGAAACTCTTACATCCATGAAACTTACCGAGCGACTTTTTCTTGTTTCTTTCCAATGCGCCGGCGGGTGGTGGTAAGCGGCGGGACCTCGGTTTGTCATGCCCACGGAATTAATGACGTGGAGCGGGATGCGCGACCTGTTTTGTCACGTGCGAATACTGGGCCCAAACGGAGATTGGGCAGGATGCACATTCTGGTTGAAGGGTGGCATGGCTCAGGGTGCACGATGCGGTGCACAGAGTGCGATCCATTAACGGTAGAGAGCGTGATGGAGTGCGGCTGATGGTGAGGCGTAGTGACCTGAACTCGAACGGAGACTAGCCAGGATGTGTGGCGTCATTGAAGAGTGGGAAGGTATTAGTTGCGCGATGTCATACCGGGAGTGCGGGCCGTGGGAGGTCCAAAGGGCGTGAGAAAGGAGGCGATGGTGCGGTGTGGTGATCCGATCTATAATGGAGGCTGGGTGGGATACATTGTGGGGTAAGAAGGTGGAAAGACGTAGTTTGTACGATGCAATGCGAAAGTTGTTTGCCATTGGACGTGGAGAGTGTGAAAGAGCCCGGCTGATGGTGGATCTAGGTGAGGCAAACTGGAACAAATTCTGGGCGGGATATTTGGGGTGTGTGGAGACTGACAAGACTTGGAAGGTGAGATGCAGTGTCGAGGACATGAGTCATTGGGGCAGATCGAGGGGAAGTCAGACCGGAGATGGTATTCCAGCGTGACAATGGTGACATAGTTCCGTCCATGTACTCCAGAACGAGTGCACATGTTGCAGAACGGAAATTTAGTGAAACTAGACCGGATTTCTGACGCACTCATCTGACGTCTCGTTTAGCATGACCGGCTTCGATGCGCAGCAGTACTGCGCTCGGAACTGCAAAATGTTCAGTTTTTGTGTAGTAAAATTAGGGATGTAAACCGGCACGTCGCAGAATGCCACGTAGTGTGGCTGCACGTAGACTTCTATGGGACGCAGTACATCGGCTACTAATGCTAGACCGGCACTTCTCCTAGGCGGAATTCGGAGTCTTATATGTCCACCTAGCAGCAATCCGGGTCTAGTACTAATAGACCCGGGACTGCGAATTGTCTAGAACAGCACGGGTGTTACTAGACCCCGTACGGCATCTGGTGGACGTCAACACCCAGTTCCTGAAACATAGGCGAAGTCAAGCGACCAATCTCACCCTTTACAAACAGAGAAAGAACTCAAGAAACATCACCGAGCACTCGGTCATTCTTCATCATTGGCGCTGATCAGAGTTCTGCAAAAAGCAAGACCTGAGTAGAATAGTAGAGCTGTATGAGACTCAGTTGCAGAACTTACTAACTCTTGTGTGACGTGTTCCGTACATGCAGCCCGACCACGCCGCTGTAAGCTGACTGCTGGAGCAGACGAGTTAAGGAGCAAACTTCTACCTGCTGTGGACGTAATGTTCATGAAAAGAAAGGATATTATTCACGTTGTCGATGAAGCAACTCACGAGAATGTCGCCCTCATCTTACCAAACCATTCCACACTTACAGATCGGAAGTATTTCTTGAGATGTTGCTCACAAGTGTACTTCGGACCCCCTGACTTTCTACGTGTTGACCAAGGATCTAACATTATTTCGAGGAAGTTCTCCGACCCTGCAGAAGGCAGCCAGATTGCAGTCCTGAAAGCCCCCATTGATTCTTCGCCGACAATGCCTCATGTGGAACGCTACGACGGCCCTTTACGTACTGCTCACGAACACGTACCTCGCTGTTTTCCTAGAGCTGAAAGTGATGTTGATTGCCTTCGCATAGCAGTAAAATCTTTCAACGACACAACAGGTCCAGAAGGACTTTGCCCGAGCATATCAGTGTACGGCTCAACTCCACACCCAGCTCGCCGTGCGCCAGCAAATGCACAACTGGCTCGGACAAAATCGGTCGATGAAGCGATGGATGCTATCGACAACTAACAGGCGAAATGACGCGTAGCATTCGGTTTAGATCATAATGAATCTTGAAAAGGGAGAGAAAAATGCCGACGACTCCAAAAGTTGCCGGCTGGACGCTCGGTATTCAAATTTCGAAGAGCATCTCAACTGTGAGAAAGACCGTTTCCATTCGTTCAAGTTCCAGGTGAGACAGCGGTTATACAGCTACCATCAGGACCAGAAATAGTTTGAACTGGTGTTGTGCGTTGTGCCACGAACTGCATCTTTTCTACAGTCAATGGTACTGAGAAGAAAGTCGGGGACGGCAGTCATATAGAACAGTCAGGACATCATTCGTGTAACGAAAATATTAGTGCCTAAGTATACAGGCAATGTTGGGAAATAAAGTTGAAAGTTGCGGTCTCGGAGAACGGCCATTTGCAACACCTCGGAAAACCGAGCTCGACGAATTACTTGAAAGGAAAACAATGGAGGTTGTGAGCCAGTCAGTCGTACCCACAAATTCTCGAATATATTGTACACGGTGGGTGGATATTCTCAAACAAGTAGATGGAAACCAAATCAAAAAGTAACAACTCGCCGCTCAGAACTTTCGCGTCCATGGTGCGAGAGACATATTAACGAAATCTCCAACAATCAAAAGATTTGATCAGAGGATTACACTAGCATTAGCACCCCCTTTTCGGGACCAAACGTCCTATCTTCGGGACACATGTCAGGCATGTCTTCACTTTGATTCCACCGTCAGTCGTCAAGTATATGTAAGAGCACCAACGGAAATGATTCTGAGCGACGAAAACATTCTGCTTGTCGAAAAGCCATTATATGTTATTCCGGAGCGCCGATTACATTGCTTTGTGACGTACGTCAACCATCATATTAAAAACCTCTGCGAGACGGCTACTAAGTATGATCCATGCATATTGTACCACAAGCATAACGGAAAACATGGTGGCATCACAATTTCACAAGTTGACGACTCGTATGGGCATGGAACTGAAGAATTTCTTCGGGAAGAAGAACATCATTCGGCACGAATGGAGTGTAGACCTCGAAACATTCTCACAAGCGGAGATGCAACATATTTAAATGGCTGCTAAATCGTGATACTGTACAACGAGTGAGGTGATTAATCGTATCCCAGGAAGAAAATCTCCTGGCATTAAAATTCTCAATATGCGAAAACGACTTTGTCTGTGTTTGTGCACAGGCCCATTATATACTTGGTGCAGCGCAAGACCAGACCTTCGTACTTCTGGTCAGCTTCTGGCTGGTGCCTCACTGGCACCCCTTCCATCACCCTTCCGAACATTCTACAAGATTGTGAAACGATGCCACAAAAGAGCATATATTGGTCTGCAGTTTGTGCCTTTGGTATTGGTCTACAGTTTGTGCCTTTGGGTCCCGAAACATGAAGATTAGTTTTGGTTTCGGATGCAACATTTACAAACGCCGACTACCGCAAGTCAGAAGTAGGATTTGTGTTCGTCAAATATTCACGTAAGCAAGGTAGAAATGTTCCTTCGTACGATTGATGCCAGCGACAAAATACGCAAACTGAGACTGGCCAGAGTAGGCTGACGCAAGCTGAGGTTCTTGATTCTCGTAAAGGTCGAGCTTGATGCAGATCGTTTGTGGTTGTCGTACTACATGACAGTTCTTTGACGTATTCTCCTCGGTTGCAATCGATCAAGATCGCGCTGTCTCCAGTACCATATGTAGTACTGTTATTTGCAGTCTTAGTTAGGTTTCATTCACTCGTTATTCCTTCTTTTTTCCCAGCTGTACTGCTGAAGACACTACTCTATTTATTCTATACCAGAAAACAGCAAGATATTGTGAACCGCTCTGAGAACTCACTGAGTACATCCGCATCATTGCATATTATCTAGTACCGCTTCTGACCTCCAGGTCATGTATACGAGTCTCGATATGTTTAATTTTCTCCCTAGCAAATAGCTTTACAGTTTCGTTTCTCGCAGATAGATACAGAAATGCCAACATAATACACAATGGAAGTTCTCGCCGTAAAAAAGTCACAAGGTCCGTAATGGCAGCAGAAATTCACGCACTAATGTAGGTTTTCGACAACGCATTTGTGGCCAGGAACATTCAACAGGAGATGCTAAGATTGCGAATCCACGTAGACGGTTATGTAGACTCGAAGACACTTTTCAACTTGATCGCGAAGAACGCTGCTACATTAGAAAAGCGGTTACAGATCGGCGTACAAGGTTTACGAGAGTCATACATAAGGCCAGTTTCGCTACCTAGCATGGATACGTAGTGCAGAAAAAGTAGCCGACAAGCTCAGTAAGGGGTCTGTTACTGATGCGCACCCGGGTTAGAAATTAATGGAAACAAACTGTATTGAATTAAATGCACAAGGATGGGTCGATGGAACACGATTCTCATCATCGTAAAAAGCGAAACTCCCTAGTGCCAAGTATTCAAGGACAGACAAGAAATAATTTAGTATTGTCTAACTGGAGAGGGTAAGTCTGATTATTTCAGTGTAAATGCTAGTTTGAGGGAGAGGTGAGACAAAAATCAGTTTGGGAATACCTGGGAGAGACACAGTTAACAGCACTGAAATAGAAGCCGGTGGTAGAGAGTACTTAAACACTGCTTCACGGGAACAGCAAATGCACTACGATAGAATCAAGAAGAAACCAGTACGTCAAGGAGTTCACTCATGTTCTCTTTTTAACACCCGGAGATGGAGCAGGTTTATTACTGCAACCAAGTCAGTCATGTTGAAAGAACCACGCTACTAGTTCACAATACGCGTTTGCATCTACCTCTCCTGATATATGGAATCAGTCTCTCCGTCCCACTGCAGCTTCACAAAAAGCCGAGCGGTGGTTCGCAGGTAGTGCATGGACATTAGCCTAACTAAGGCCGTTTGTCTATTGATAAATCACCAGGACATACGCCCTATCCAAGATATACGACATCCCATACCCTGCATTTTGATACGTACTCCGTCCCACTAGAACCCTGACTAACCAAAAAAGTTGCCAAGTTTTTCTACAGCTCCACTCTGCCAGAATAGAGTTCTCAAAAATCGTCAAGCCGATACGAAGAACAGCGAAAGTGGACATCTCCTTGGCCCTTTAATATCCCCCAAAACTTTGACCTCATATGAGGCCAATTGTCCAATACACACTCGTGTGGGACCACTGTCTTCATTTCCTTGAAAAAAAGCTACCTCTGAGAGGGAGTTGTAGCCGCGGTAGGTTGCTTTGATGGAGCAGAGCATCTCCGCCAGGCAGTGGGATAGGTTTGCACGCACAGCACAATGTCGGAACATAGTGCGAACCTGTTTCCTCACTGCTAAGCTGCTCTAACATCCATACCTCTTCCAAAGCCCACCCCACCCTCGTAGCTAGCTTCAAGTATTGTTCGACAACACACATTTCGTACGATTCCGGGTGTCATTGAATTGCATTTGCGTGCGAATTGTCGGTGAGCATCGATCACAACTTTCGATTCCGGTCTTGTTTTACTATCCCTTGTCCCCAGCGTGTCATAAATCATCCCATAGAATCGCAAGAAGCAGTCCAATTTTCCATTTCCCAATCTTTCGATTCACTGTAGTTCTGGTCTAGATCCGTTCAACCATCTACTGTAGTCACGATCCAGATTTGGCACAATGTGGTCTACTCGTTCTGATTTCCTCGAATCCGTATGACCTCGATTCGGCTTCCACTCTCCGCACGAAAGCTTCGAATCGCATTCCCCGATTCATGCGTGCAAGAGAGGTTCAGAGTTTCCCGGGTGCCTCCATTGCGGATTTATATAGCACTCCGCTGGTACCCAAGAACGGCGAAACTCGGGTCTGGGAGGTCATAGAACGATGACAAGACATATTTCCCAAATCCATCCTGTCCGTGTGCGATATATGTTGTCGCGATAACCGAGAATTCCCTGTGATGGTGATCAAGATTGACACATAGCACAGCATTGGCGGCTTCAAGTCCGTTTTATTGAACTCTAACCTTCAACAACCATACCCTCTCTCTAATCCGACCCGGTCTTGTTGCTACCTTTAAGTACTTTTCCGACAGACGCAATTTGGGCGATTCTTAACCTCATCGAATCGCATATCTGCTTCAATCGCAGGCCCGCATGAGTCGCAATTCACTTTTCTGATTCGAAAGTCCAATGCAACGTTTTGTTCGCCGCCATCCAATAGCATCACGAGAATCAATTCATATGTTGCGATTCCCCAATTTCCATTTAACTGTAGTTCCGATCTAGACGCATTTGATAAATCACTGTATTTCCGATCCGGATTCTCTTGTCAATTCCCTGCAGTGCTTCTCACAATTCATACATTATTTGCTACATAACTCATAATTTCGTTTGCGATTGCAACATATGTCGCATTAATACGTTTGATATCTTTATTTCGGAAGCAACGATAGTGGTAGATGGGGAGGCGAGAGTGTTCATCAACACCCATGACTGGAGACAACTTACTTTCCGGCTTCCTCTCCGCAACTCTGCGCGCAACTCACGATTTCAGATACTCTCTTTGCCTTTCAAAACCCGTTTACCTTTTGCTTCCACGACCTGCTCTTGATCAGAACCCTTTCTATGCCCAGCACCTTCTAGACCACCTCGTCTGCTTCCGCTTTGAGAGAAGTATTACCGCATTCCACGATGTTGGTTGCGTGTGCAGACGTCCGCTGCTGTTGCTTATAACATCCCGATTTCAACGAATCGTGCTCTTCTCCAACCTGACGGAGTATGTCGGGCAGCTTTTCAATCTATACGGCGTTCCCCGACGCTTTTTCAAACTTTGAGCACAGGCTATGGATATGTCTATCAACATACTCAGGCGTTGCGACCACGGTGGGGACAAAGTCCGCTACACTTAGATTTTTAGATACTCAAGCAGCTGAGGCAACGAGAGCAGATTTCGAAGCACTTTACTGACGGAGGGAGTTAACGTCTGTCATACAGAACGGCCTCCACGCTCGATGGCAATCGCAAGAGACACAGTGACAAGCGTCATATTTCACGTTGTTTGCAGAGAAGGACGGACGACAGAATTATTGCGGCGAAGGCAAGGCGCCCTAGCAGAAACTCTTAACGCAGAAAATAAAGCACAACCCCAGGGACGAGCGAGATACGAGGAGAGCCGAGTGGCACGAAGGGGGAGTAGCTTGAGCGGGACGTCGCCGTCGTCTGCGATGAGGTAAGAGGGGGTGGGGAGTAAAGTTATGTTTATGCGAACAGTGAATCTTGTTCTTAGAAAAGAGTTCCATGCTGAACGGGTCATCTTTCAAGTTAATGTTGTCCATTATGGCATTTTCTATCGCGCAAGGCAGCGATGCGCACGCCGACTGTTTTTAACAGAAGGCTAGTACTACGTGGCCACTCTTAATATACGAGAGGGACCCTAGGTCTGACACGTAGGACAGTGTGTATTCGTTTACGCAGCGAGCTACTGATAGCACACCGCTTCGGGTCCTGTTAGATTCCCTGCGAACAGGCGGACGAGAGTTGGAAGAGAGTAAATGATCAAGCGCCCGGTTCGTGTGGTCGCGTCGCGTCTTCTCCCCCCCCCCATCACGTACGCTACTCGCCCTCACGCTTCACCAAGACCGGATTTTACCAGCAGTTGCGAAGAGAGCCGCGTGAGTACCCTGGGTCGCGGTTCAGTTTTGCCGTAGTGTCGTAAGGTGAAATGCACTGCTGTATTATGGTGGCAGCAACGTTCTGCCCGATATGACTTGTCCAAGCGTGTGGTTGCAGACTGGGACGAGCGGAGCGGACGAAAAAAAAACGTGTCGGTGAGCGGTGAGAAACGCACGGCTGCAATACATTGGCCATGTGATGCTCAAAAGGCACAACACATTTCCAAGCTAGCCATGAGACACTATTTGTTCGGGTTTGGTATGATACACCTTTACTATTGGACGAGAGTACATCGCTATTCATAAAGATCAGGGGCTCTATAGTAGTTCTAGCTCTATTGTGGTCCCAGCACACTCACCTGTGAGTAGATCTTCCCTAAGCCACATTGACGGTATGGCGAATTGTACATGTTGCAATATTCAATTGCAGGACTTCCACTTTTAACCTTTTTGTATAAATCACCTGGGTTCTTGGAGGTAAATGAGTACATCATAAGAGCTGGGAATGCTTAGACTCTGAAGAGTCTCGAAGGAACAGCATCGAAGATTAATACTCACAGTACAGACACTCTTAACATATGGTTCTCGGTCTCACAAGAATGACTACACTCCTCGCATCTTCGCTGGGCATTTTCCACCTTCGGTACTACGTAGCATGTTGCTGCTTGCATACTTTTCCGCCTCCACATATTTTCATCTCGATGTAGAAAGGTAAAAGTGGAGACATTCCAGGAGAAGCGAGCGGAACACACATACCGTTGTCGCTACCAGCCATATGGAGGAAGGCGATTGTGCTTTGGCGGTGGGAGGGCAGGGGGGGGGGGGGTGTGGACCTACTTCTACTGTGCAGGCACCGGAAACACAACACTACGAATCGAACAGTCAGTCACTCACAGCAGCCCCGATCACACGTTTCTGCTTCGTAGCTTCAAAAAAAATTATGTCACCTGGTACCCAACTCAGGACTGTGCCAAGTCCTGCACGCAAGATCAGTGTTTCAACGGCTGCAGCAACTTCACTTTTGATCCGTTCCAGATTTACTGTAAACTTTACTTTGGTCCGGGACGAGTCCAGAGGTACACTTCATTCATCTGCACTCAATAGTAAGGCATTGCAGGAACACATTCCCTGCACACTAATTTGACGATAGGACAAAATACGGTTTCTTAATCAGGAGTCACAACAACAGTACATTACAACAGCGCAGAGTGAAAAAGGTTGACCTTTGGATTTTGGACAATGGTACAGGCCACCTTACCTCTGTACCCTACATACAACACACATTGCGATTTACCGTACTGTGCCAATCAAATCATCCACTGTATACTCATACTATTGCAAGATCAAGCCAATGGTTTTCTCACCTGAAACCGGTTGGAACGATAAGACAGTTGGCAACTTCTTGCCCTATGCTGCAGCACCTGATACCGACCTGTGAGATGGGGGGGTTTCAGCTTCCACAGTCAGCCCTGCATCTGACTACATTCCCCCCAGTTTCTTGTTTTATCACAGCCCATGTTGTGAAAATCATGTTTTTCAATACACTTGTAGTTTCTTTACATCAAGTACCTCCTTAATATCGAAAGACCCAGATCGGATTCTGTTTTCAAAATCGACGGGTGTACTTCCACACTCCGCAGTCATGAAGCCCATGGTCCGTCGGACCCCGGTACACTGCACACAACTTCCAAAACAAGCATACCCCTTGATTTCTGTTTGATACACCTGCGGTGTAAGATCCCTGGTACAGTTGTTTAGGTTTATATACGTTTATGTACAGTTTGCCTATGTCACCAAAGCTGATGCTCAGCTCGAAGCAATCACTGGCAAATCCCTTCACCGACCAAGGTTGAAGCACATGCCATACACCACTAGTCATTCAATCACTTTGTCGCGAAAGCAGTTCTAAGTTGTCTACGTGGGCCCATGTCAGTGGGATCTATCACGAGGCCCGCGGCTGATCGGAAGCTCGACATATGGCTCTCTGATCCCGCAGAAGGGAGGACCCACGTCTTCTACCAAACTCAATTCGGGTCTTTTGGCCAATCCGAAATTTTTGAAGTTTTGTCCACCCACGTGCTGGTAATAATACCAATATTGGGGAAAGGAAACCCACAAGTGAAGTTATTTGCGGGATCATGTAAACGAGAATCTGATAACAACAGATGAGAAATACAATCGGAAGATGATGCCGTCGCTAGTTAGATGTGAAGGTGTGCTATTAGAGCGTGCAGCGTCGCATTGCGGAAGAAGTAGGAACGAGACAATGCCGTGTTTGATTGCAACTGAGAGGCACGTACGAATGCAGCAAGGCCTTCAATATATGTCTATCACTGAGGATCAGGGTAATTACCAGGCTGAATATCCGCAGACTGTGTACTGCTGCATACAGCGGTTCGAGAGTAAATTCAGAGATACAGAAGTTAGCCAAAATCTAATGAGTAGCATCCATACAGAAGACTCAATCGATAAAACCTGTCGTTTGACGACAGCAGTGTTTTGACTCGGCAGTTTTTCAACTAGACGGTCGAGTGTTCCCATATCCTCGCCTGTTGCTGCAGCTCACTGCTCATTTGAATCATACCTCCAGCAACTCGGAGCTCTGTATCTGGTACAGACGCTCTTCTCCTGTCAATCTTCTTCCTCGAGCCAGTAGTCTCACAATCTTATCCCATACTCGTTCTATCTTAGTGCCCTATCCAGCGGATCGCTATGGTGCCGCAATAAAAACAGATTAAGGTGCAGTCCATGTCTAGCAACTGCATGTCCAGAAGCCACGACACATCGACATCCTCATTCACCCAGCAGTCAATTTCGTCAGCATACAAATCAATATGAAAGGATGACCCCTCACCTTCCCTCTGCACCAAACGTACAGAGAAAATGTACTCTCGTGTGGCGCGCGCATCACAAGAAGATAGAATCAGTGGGCAGCGGTAAGAACGACAGCGGAGACGGGGAAAATTACCCATTGAGGATTATTTTTGTGAGATAGAGTATAGGTCAAACCGAGCTAATCGACCAAATGTGAGTGTCTTAGTCATTCATGCAGCGTTTGAGAGAAGTGAAGAGTAAATTTCGGGTTTTCGGTATTTGTATTTAAGGTGGCGTTAAGGATTGACATAAGTACTTTCCATTTTTGAGTTGGGGCCTCTTGCGGAAGGCTGATGGAAAATTCCGAAAACAATATGCATTTCAGAAAAGTAATATCTCCACATGCGACATGAACAAAGGGCCTCCATTCTATGAAAAGATATAATTCTTATTGCCATGACCCAAATTTGGTATTGTGAATGGATTCGATGCTAGTACAGTAGTGTCTATTGAACCAGCCGGAAGTCACACGTGAGGTACGAAAAAAGTGCAAAACGTATTCGCAAATCTATGTCAGCGAAGTATCAGTGTGATGATATTGTAACCTTCGCATACGTGTACGCTTTGTTCTCATACTTTTCAGTTTTCAGGTGTAAGAATTGGCTTGTAATAGCTTACAAGCGACAAAACACAGAATAGGTCCGATATAGTTCTAGAACTTAAACCTCATGCTGAGAAAAAAGATCAAGAGCTTTCGAATGATATGAAAATCTAAGAAGCCGGCTAGTTTAAAGTTTAAATGATGGCACACCTTATACCCGCCTCATAAGAGGTCAAATTTCGCGGACATATTAAAGGATCAAGGAGACTTCCACTTTCGCAGTTCTTAATAAGTCCTTAAAGTTCTATGAGTACTCTATTCTGGAAAAGTCGAGCTGTAGAAAAACCCAGCGTACTTTTCGCGCAGTCAGAGTTGTAGTGCAACGGATTACACTACCCTTTGTTTTCATATCATAGAAGAGAGCGAGACAAATTACACGTCCAACAAATAGCATACTCACTATACGTATAGTATAGTTTCCATACTTTTTCGGTGGTCTGTTGTCCTCATATGAGGCAAAACCCAAAGTCCAATAGACACTAGTGTCTATTGTACTTTCCGCCTCACATGAAGCGGATCTGCCTCATTGGAAGCGGGTAGACGGCGTGTCATCATATAAACTTTAAACTAGCCGGGTTCTTATCTTTGTATATCACTCGAAAACTCTTGGTCTTCTCGGTCAGAATAGGGTTGAATTTCTAGAAATTTCTGAAAACTATCTTGTGTTGTGCCGCTTATAAGCTACTAAAAGCCGAATCTTACACTTCAAAACTAAGAAGTACGAGAACGAAGCGTACACGTATGCAAATTTTGCAATATCATAACACTGACATTTCTCTGACACAGAGTTACGAATACGTTTTGCATTTTTTTCGTACCTCATTTATGACTTTCGGCTGGTTCTATAGACACTAGTGTCAATCGGGCATTTGCCCTCATATGTGACCAAATTTCGCGGAGTTATTTGAGTATCAAAGAGACATCCACTTTCGCTGTTCTTCGTATCTACTTCAAGATCTTTTAGTACTCTATTCTGTCGGGGTGAGCAGTAGAAAAACTCAGCAAACGTTTTGCTCAGTCAGAGATTGAGTGCAACGGAGTACGCTACCCTTTGTTTTGGTATCATAAAAGGGTAAAATCTGTACGCTCGCAGACTGTCTCATCTACTAGAGCAAGGGGGTGCTCGTCAAAACTTGCCTGCAGGCAAATGCATAATAATTGATTTTTGGTGATGCGGAACTTGATTGAAGCTAGTGTCTATTGGACATCTGGCCTCATATGAGGCCGAATTTCGCGGAGATATTAAAGTATCAAGGAGACGTCCACTTTCACTGTTCTTTATATCTACTTGAAGGTCTTTGAGTTCTCTATTCTGGCAGATTGAGCAGTAAAAAAACTCAGAACATTTTGCGCAGTCAGAGTTTTAGTGCAACATAGCAGGCTACCCTTTGTTTTGGTATCATAGAAGGGGGTGAGATACATTACACGCACAGCAACTGGCATATTCACCAGACGTATTATATATTTTACATACTTTTTCGCTGGTCAGTTGGCCTCATATGAGGCCAGAGTTGACTTCATATGAGGCAAAACTCAATGTCCAATAGACACTAGCCAATGGTATTTTTGCAGGATGTGTTTCTAGGTCTCTGGGGTTCTTTTGGATATGCCAATAATTGTTTGAAACCGAAATTCGTGCGCTGGGAAAGGGGATAGGTTTGAGATCTGCTGTTCCTATCCATATGAGCCGATCTTGTACCCGAATCACTGTCGACTTCATATTTCAGTTACGCTTAGCTTTTAGTGCATTTTCTATACCAGTGGGTGCCGTCAGTGGCTATGTAGAACATCTACTCACAGAGAAAGTCATCAATCAACCTTGTCAATTATTGTTACGTGTTGCCTCTCGCACACGTAAAGAGCAAATGGGCAACCATTCTGTCAACTTTTAACACCGGTCCACTCTGTCTGGATAGATTAATTATGGCTACAATATACTATGATTTGCCTTATAGCAGTCCGTATATCGAATAGACACTAGTCCACTCAGTCAATTCCAATTTCATGCACACTGTATTAAATTTTCGTGCCGTCATTTCACGATGCTGAACAAATTAAAGTTGTCCTTAATAGACCCCGTGAAGCCCTAGTCATTTGATTTGTGTTGTTCCTGAAATGCGATGTCGAAGTCATTTCTTCCATGTATAATTAGACCACGAGATTTTGTAGAACCCGCTGGAAGTTTTAAGATGTACCTTCTGCTATAGTTTGTTTGCGTACAGTGCATAAACTGCTTAAGATGATTTGAGGAAATAGCACAATACAAAGTCTGGTGGTAAGTACGAACACATGTTGGGATGCAAAGGGTATTGATGGTAGTGGATATCCCGTTTTAGTAAGCGACGTTTAAATACCTGTCTCCGAAGCGTATGCCATCTCAGATGTGAATAGAAGTTGCACATGGTTCTCTAGATTAGAAAACGAAGAAGAAGCACAGCTATGTGAGAGGAATTTTGATAATAACGCCGACGTTGGACTTCACAAGGTATATGATAATTGAAGACACCTGTGATTACGCAGATCTCACAAAAGATCAATATCACAAACCAAGTTAGCAACCCCCGCCCAGTCAAATATCCTCATGTCAGTCGCGTAAAAAAAAAGTACTCGCTTATCTTTGACAGAAGATGCAGGCCGAGCGCATAGACCTTTACCTTGTGTATCAAAGATCCAGGCTCCAGCTCCACCTGCATGCCATGTGCCAAGAAAGCCTAATTATTGAGCTCAAGGCATGGGTAGCACGGCGATAGGACATTACACTACATGCACTCGACCCCAGCAAGCTCATTTGCGACACACAAATATTGCCAAAGTGTCAACTGTGCCCGAGAGAGTCTAAAGAAATAATCAAGTGTCTCTCGTAAAAAACAAGAAGTTCGTGATTTTTTGGGTGTTAGAATTTATGGGAGAGTATAACCGTCTGCTAAGAACAGTACTTAAGAAACCAATATACCTTGTAAGCAGTGAGTGACCGGTATCATATAAACCTTTATCAGATCGTACTACATGTATTTACAATCACAACCCCGGGGATGGAGCAGATGGAACTCTGCACCTAATGCAATTCTGGTTAAAGAACCAGGCGGTATTCACCGACACGCGTCTGTATCCACCTACCCTGTATTTTAAATCAGTTTCTCCGTACAACATCAGCTCCACACGAGCCCTACGACAGTTTAAAGAGACTATACGGGTACCAGCTCATTGAGTGCCGCTTATCTATGATTAATATACAAGAATTCAAATCTCGTAGGAATCACAGGGCCACGAAAAATCTGCGCTTTAACACAAAGCTACCTGGCGATTGGAGAGATATAGTTCTTATTCTTATGATGATGGCTACTCCGAAGTCGGCTCTCGAGGCGCGAAGCGAGAGAAAAGAGCTGTTCAAGGTGAATGCAGCGTAAGTCACAAGTAAAAAGAAACTCACACATATATAACGTTGGGGTCGCATGAATATTTAGGCATTGACCCGCCCGTCCCTTCCCATACGTACATTTCTGTCCTTGATGATAAAGTCGCGAATGTGGGACCTGTGAAATGACAAGAGCAATTAGTCAGAGATAGCGTGGCAATCGCTATCCATCAGATATTTGCGAAACCTAGTGTCTATTGGGCATTTGGCCTCATATGAGGCCAAATTGCCTCAAATATGGCCAACTTTCGCGGAGACATCGAAATGATCAAGGAGACATCCATTTTCGCTGTTCTACATATCTACTTGATTGTCTTTGGATACTTTATTTGGGCAGAGTGGAGCTGTAGAAAAACTCGGCGAACGTCTTGCTCATCCAGAGTTTTAGTGCAACAGAGTACGCTACCCTTTGTTTTGATATCACAAAAGGGGGTGAGGCAAATTACGCGTACAATAACTATTGTATTCATCATACGTATTATATAGCTTACCTACTCTCTCGGTGGTCAGATGGCCTCATATGTGGTCAAGCCTAACTTCATTTGAGGCAAAATCCAATTTCTAATAGGCACGAGAATGATCCTCATTCATCATTGTTTCTTTTCCCCACGTCTTTACGCATTCCCTCAGTTGATGCTGCCGCTCCTACCACGGCATCGCCCGTGTTCTTCGTGACTCGTGCATATATGGAGCTGCACACTAATTTGCATCACCGTTTCATGCGTTTGGGTTTGACCGGCAAAAATCTAAAGCACAAGTGACGGAGCTCTCATGGTGTAACATTACCAGGAAAGGGACCCTCGTCGTGGCTGATAACAACCAAAACTATAAACACTTACCTATTAGGTATTTTTCCAAGTAATACGGAAGTAATGTCCAACCACCCTATCCCCAACCCCCTGACCCCTAGTCCTTTGAAAAACAGACAATCCCCCAATCCATTTCCTCCAAACCCCCGAACTTAATCTATTGCCCTCAGAAAACAGGGTTAACTTTGCTTAATAATATACCACTAATCAAGTTTTGGCAGGAGCCGGTGTCCGTAGGTTTCCCTTTCACCCACAGTTCTAATAGTCCTGTGATCAAGGCAAACACACCGCTCGCTCAGGGGCATAAATTATAATTGCCCTGATGTCAGCTCCCAACCCGTTCACAGGCCATATTTCCTTCTTGATTCACAAATTGGGAGCATGGCACTGTTTCTGGCTTGAGGTAAACGATATCGCTTTGTTTCGATTAGCCCGTGAGAATGCGCAGACTAATGTGACGAAGTTCTACGGAAGACATCGCTGTCTGAAGTTGTTTGCACCTCGCTATTTTCGACTATACTTTCTAAAGGTTTGAGCTGGTGAAGTACGGGTTCGAGTTGAAAGGTATAGATCAAATACTGGAATTACTTGCTGGGTCTAACGATCGTATATAGTTTGTCCACGTGACACCGCCTGTTTGTTTGATAACGCGTACTCAAAAATGTAAAACAAATGCGACCTAGGTTTACAGTAATGTAGTTTTATTTTACATAATACCAGAGTAACACGCGAGTGTAGCAAAGAAACAGGGGGAACACTTGCTAAACATCATATCTCGTAACGAATATCAAAGCGCAACAAGAATGTCTTCAGCTGTATACCGTGAGATGTAAGCCCTCCCGAATGAACTGATATTACTCATTCCCGACTATCTAACTCTGTGTACTTATATACCACCAATTGGTTCGATTTCAAAACGACATAATAAGACAGATAGATCTCAACCGGTTACTGCTGTACACTATCACAAAATCCCGAGGATACCAGACACTATTCGTCGTGACCACCAACTCATTTCTGACCCCAATCTCAGTCAAGAGATATGCTGAGATGACTCCCTCCCTCTCCTCCACAGTCGACCACCTCCTCCTCGTCGGAGGAGGGCCCAGGAGCGTCATACAGGTAAACTCCGAGATCATTTTCATGCTTATATACCGCAAGCATTTTGAGCAGCTCATGAAACTCGGTGCGTGCTATAAAATTAGCACATCTGTGATAGAGAAACGGTTTTCGGTGGGAGGTGGTGGCGCCTACTCCGCACATCAGACCGGAATGATGAATTCTGGCGTCGAGGATGACGTCTCTTTTCCCATCGAGCTCCCTGGCGGGTCCGGAAATGACGAATTGTTAAAGCTTCTGAGCTACAGGCATCGTTACGACTCGTCCATCGGTAGGAGGCTATACTCGTACTACAAGGAGGTTCGATCCAAGAATCTGCCGGGTGCGGTCATGTTCAAGCGATCCGTTGGTCCCATG
>JAUKWC010045821.1:0-10385 GCA_032356245.1 Endocladia muricata | reverse complement strand
GTCCGTGGACGGATTTTATATTGACTACGCGTCCACAACCGCTGGGTAGACGCTAAAGTTTCGTGGTTGACCGCTCCAGGAGGCTGAAAAACTCCAGCGCCGAGGGCATTCTCACACGACCGCACGCCGCTTGAGTTCCAATAATTGCCTACTTGTTCCCAGAGTATCTGGTGTGTGAGGTCCTTACTCTTTTATTTCTGTTGGATCACCATTCCTCTTCTGTCCTGTTCGCGATGCGTATCCAAGGACGCCTCAATGCCGCTTCGGAGTCGAACTTGGAAGACGGTGATAGCATCCAGAGTGAAGGTGATAATGCACGTGATCTCACCGAAGTTTCCCTGGGACATGCTGGTTACTCGGAAGTGGGAATGGACGAGAACGCCATGATCAGTCGAGCTGAGGGTAACATCAATGAGGAAATGGAGTTTTCAGATACTGAAACCATCAAGACTGAAGAGATGAATATTGATCAGGATATCGAGATGATAGAGTCGGACGATTCGGTCAATGCAGGTGGCAACAGTTTCGATCAAGACAGCGAATTGTCGGGATTGTACACGCATGACTTCCAGAACAATATCGGTGAGGATCAAGACGAAGAGTGGCTCCCGTCCGAGGACGATTCAGATGAGGATTCGACCGGTTTATCCTTTGATAACTCTGTGGTTTCGAGTGATGCTGTAAAACCCGAGGGGTCTCTATTCTCTGCCGACTCTTCAGAGTCAGATACTGCAGTATCTCCGAGTAATGCTCGATTGGATCCGGGTGATGAGTGCCCAGAATATGCGAATGGTTTTGGAGACCAGACGAACGAGTCAATTCCCTCGAATACCGTATCTAGGGATGGGGCGAGTCGTCATTTCTCCAGCGACCCATTAGCCTTGGATGATTCGTTGAAGCCGGATCCTCCCATTGTTGGCGATGGAATTCGTTCGGATCAAGACTACACGCGGGTGGAACCAGAGGTTAGTATCGTTGGGGATGCAGCAGGTAAGGATCAGCATGAAGGATTGCTTGGATGTGAGCGTGCCTCTGGTGATGCAGGAGGTGGCCATATCATGGGCAGGTCAACGAAGCCAGGCGGAGCAGTTGGTCAAGATGATGCGAATATGCACCAGGACATCGCGTTGCCGAGATTGGACTTTGATATTGGCATGTCTGGAGACAGTGAAGATCAGATCAAGAATGCACGGGTAGCCCCAAGCGACAACGGAGCCCCGGTTAGTTCTTGCAAGGATTCGGTCAACACCAACACCGCCAAAGAAACCGCAAAGGGTCAACCCGGCGATGAAGTTCCTGGAAACGCATCAGGCACCCAACAGAGTGTATCCATGATCAACGAAGCACTGAGTAGGATATCCTTAAGTGAAGAAGACAATCATCATTCTTAACCTTTTACAAGGGACGAGCGGGCAGCATGGGGATCAGGTGACACCGACGATTTTTTTGATGACTTGAAGATGGTTTCAATTGAGACAGAAGTGCAAAATGGCTCTGACAAAGCCAGAAACATGGATGTCGACAAATTATTCAACGACGAGCCTTTGGATGCGCCTTTTTCGATCCAGGATGATATCCCGTGGTCGAATGACATGATTTGTTGACCAAAAGGCACTGCAAGACTATGTGTTCGATGACTGAGCCGTGATTCATGCTGGTAGTAGTCGAGATATTGCTCCTATCCATGAACTTGGAGATACTTTTATAGGGAAGGCAGTGGTGAAACTGGAATCTCCTCAAAAGAAGAAAACATCGATGTAGTCTCCAACGTCATGATTGAAGAAAGAGACGTAGCTGTGTAGAATTACAAATGATCGATCTAATACAGTTCTATAGCCCATCGTATCGTTCCGAAAATCGACACGATCTAGAACAATTTTCTTTATACAGCTCGCCCTAGATACGGATAAGTGCTGAAACGATTTGCGATAGCTACCATGCGCCCATTAAATCTCTTCAAGACCCACATGGTGTCCCAGACGAGTCTTTCCTTTACGGGCTGCATCCTCTAACACTGTTCTCATCCATTACGGCACTCCCTATTTCCAGCTAGGCCCGTTAGGAGAAGGCATCGTATCAAATAGTGGACCGCAGAAGTGACATTTTCAGAACCTGTTGTAAGTAGAACCTCTACCAAAAGCTACGCAAACAGAGTTTCTCATTGTTCTGCTAGTCCGCTAGACAGGCTTTGCCGGTTTCGACAGCGGGACCGTGCACATATTTGAGCACTTTATAGTCTTTCACACCAAAGCATCTGTGACAGGTTTAGGAAATCATACAAGATGACACAAGCGTTTTGGGGAAGTGTGAGAAACAAGTTGCTGTCCGATGTAGTTAGCTCAAGTCTATGTATCGTGATTTTCATAACGGAATGTCTATCCGCGATGATATTAGTGCGAGAGATGATCCCTTTCAGTAGACGAAGTAAGTTTCTAAATGAAAACCAAGATGTTTTCTTTCAAATTAGTCACAGAAGGTTGCACTTAGACATTGTGATTGTATACATACACAGTTTCTGATTAACGAGGCTATCTTTTCGTGTCAATCTTTTCTGACTACCGAAGAATCTGTGCTGCATACGTTAGGTCGACGACTACTTCCATCTACACGAATTTTTCCCATATTCACAATATGATCTGAGAAAACCTACGTGAATATGTCCTGGCACCGGCATAAATCTATAGTCTTACCGATATCAGATTGTGAGCTGACTGAAAGCGAGCTACTCCTGCGTATTTCGATCGGCTTCCACGCTGCATTCATCAGGAAAAAATGTGGAAACCGTGTGGCTCTTCGTTTGTTCGAGAAAAAGATCATTTTCGTTTCAATGCTGTCACTTGGCGGAATATCCGTCATGAGCGTTTTGTGTGTGAGTGTGAGATTCCCATGGTTCTTTGTTTCAAATGTGCAGGGGAGATATGGAACACTTTTACAGATTCCGCTCACGTCTAATACCAGCGTGAGCTTCGCCACTTCTTGTTCGCAGGCACAATCAATGATTGTATACTTTAGGACTAGAGATCGTCGAGGCACCTCTCTATTCACCACGGTTCCATTTTTTCTGTGACTTAAGTGGGTGATGATGGACGAAAAGGTAAATACATGTATTCATAGCAACTGCCGTTGTGGAAACTTCATTCACATACAGAAATCTGATTCCAAACTTCGTCAAAGTGAACGCTCATTAAACTTCAGGGAGCCAACTAAGGCCGCTCAGATCTAGATGATTGATGTCGGAGTCCCAACAGGACTCCTAAACCTTGACTGCCACTTCCCGCAATTAGAATAAGGCAGCCTTTTGTCTTGTCAACGCCTCAAACCCATCTCTTCTGCGTCACAAGCTACAGCAGGCTGCAGAAGTAAATACACTTCTGACGGCTGTATTCCATACATTGGGAGATCGAGAAGTGTGATAGCAGAACGATCGTCCTATCTACAAAAGTGAAACCGCCCGATCAATACCGCCGAGGATAAAGCAATATAGTATACCAAAAGATTCTGGACCCCCCAGCGACGACTCTTGTAACTAGTTCGAAATCCGAAGTCAGACACTCTTCAAAGAAGCGATTGATCGGTACGCCTTACACCAAGTTGTATTGACTGAGGGTAGTGGAAACTTAGTCCTGTATCGTGCCAGATGGAATACTACGGGATGGGAGTACGCCATGGCGACGAAGAGTTTCTCGCAGCCTTGGGTTCTCTTCTTGGTATTTGGAAGAAAGAATGTTGTCGAGAGCAGGTCTCTTGTACGTACTTGCACAAGTCTGACAGTTCTGACGTTATCCAACACTTTCCGAAACAGATGTTCGCAGCACCCATGCGGTTCCTCACCGTACTAGAGCTTATCGGGGTATGGACGATGGTCAAAAGACCAAGAAATGCCTGGGAAAGAAAACTGGAAAAGAAGCAGAAAGTACGAAAAGAGAGCAGGTGCCTCTTTCCGATCAATCGAAGAGGATAGATAGATATTGCTCTCAAGATGGATACATATGCTCTTCTTTCAGGTTCGTAGCGCTTCAACACATTGTAACAGGCAACAAATACACCTCTGTACATCCGACGACGGGTGGATGGAAATGTGAGAAAAAACTTAGCTCTACCATGATTCTTTGACGAATGGGTTTGACTATCGCTAGTATCTATCGATGCCGTCTATGCCAGTCTCCTTGAGCACCTATCAGTTCGAGTATCATGCAGGTAAAATAAGCACCAAGAAACTGCCGACACAACGACTGCAAAACAAATTCAGAGTTTACTAAAAGAACAGCAAGTCGCTCTACCCATCTGGTATTAGTCTTCGTAGGCACTGCTCACCTTCTAACGCCATTATAGGACCCTCAACTGTGTATCAGAGATTCTGACCAGATAGATCTGTCGTCTGGGGCCCATACTTCGGATGAACATGGCCGGAAGCCTCATACATGTGCTGAACGCCAGCAATTATCTCCTCATCTGACGGCTGCGTTCCTCGGGGAGGAGAGCCGGGCTCAAATTCACTACCCATTAACTGGATATTCATCCAACTGTAGTCCGGAAGAGGAAGAGTGATCTCCGATTCGTCAATACTATCCTGCAGAAGTGTTCGATCAACCTCAACTGGATCTGAACGGTTTGTCTGGAGACCGCCCTGCTGAGACTGCTCGGCATGATTGACAGGATAAACCGGTCCGGTCATCCCGGTGCCTTCTGCATTCGATGCCTGTCCAAGCTTATCAACCACTTTGTCAGGTCCGCTTGCCGCTGGTTTTGAATCTTCACGGCCCTTGGAGTCACGCTTATCGTTGATACACGGAGTGGTCGTCATACTAGCCCAGATGATCTTCGCGTCGTGAGGAGTAGGGATAGCAGAGTCAGGGGAAAAGAAATTCCGGTAGCAGACTGGAGACGATCGTTGTGGCCGACGGTGGCAGTAGAGGGCGAATGCAAATGGAGAATTGTATCGTAGTCACCACCGTAGAGAAGAAATTTGAGTTTATATAGTGAAATCAACCTGCAAAGAGTCAAAAGTACCAGCCATGCGGAGGCAATCCTGGACGAATGCCGCTGGAGAGAATTCGCCGGCCGTCAAGATGTTCTATATTTGTTCATTTGCGCCTCATCAGAAAAGTGTGGAGAAACACGCTTAGGAAGGTCTAATTCGAAGAACGAACGAGGGGCGGATGCCCACACTCAAATTTAATGTGGAATGGATACAGCCCACGGCCGAAATGTGCCGGTGTCCAATGTGTGCACTGGACATACATGCGCATCATATGCGGGGAGCTCTATGCCAGGAGCGGTTGGAATGAAGACGATAGTTTCGAATCAACATTACAAACGCCAAACGTGGGAATATTGTTCGAACATTAACTATCGGACAACAAACAGGTGGCGTTGGTCCGGGCTTCCGAAGAGAGGGATGCAGTGAGCCACGGTAGGGTATTGTTCCTCGCGGAATAATATAGACCCTTCACGTCGCATTCCGCAGACGCACTTGAAATTTGATTTCCTCAGCTCTCGCAGGAGCCCCACTTCTTCTCTTGAGAATAGCTTCATTGGAAAGTTCTGGAGTGTGCCATACTGCTCAGAATTGGGGGCATGAAAGGCCCTCTATTTCACACTGATGTTTGATAAGAATTAAAGCCCCAAAACAAAAGTCCCGATCGGGGAATTCCGAACAGCACGGGTTTTCCAGGATTCTAATGAGCACAGTGCCATCCCCGTTGTGTGTTTTGGCGCATATATTACACGCACGTAATCAACGCCCGGAAATGGAACTGATTGTGAATCACGGCCGTACTGTTTCATTTATCAGTTTGTTGCTGATACTCGAATATTCGCAATTATGTGCCAGAACAAGGCTACGGTACATACATGCGTATACATCGTTCCGCATGTCATACAATTATCAATACTCAAGGTGGATGTTCAGCAAACTCTAGAGTCATAGATTTTAGCGGCCGTCTTGCAATGTGATACGTTGGCGGGTCTGTTGGCCTCCAGTTGTTCCCAGACGCTTCACCATCCCTCTACCAGATGCAGTTGCAACACTAGGCGCACTTAACGTCCCTTCAGACATATTCCTCCGTCAGGATCCGTTTGCTTCATATTTTTTGTCACGTCCAGATCCTCCATTCTCTCTAGAGACTTTATAGGCGATGTTTTCATAATTCATTAGCTACAAACCGTTCGTGCGGGAGTACTGCAAAGTGGTTCTTTTAACCGAATTTGGATGATCGAGGTACAGCAAGCTGGAAGATATGCCCTATCTACCGTATCCTCTTGACTTCGTTGGAGTGAAGCCTTTTTTTATTACTATGATCTTCGACAGAATACTAATCTGAGACAAGGCAAAGACTTGTTCATGTCCTTAATCAATCAAATAGTGGGTGGCAGACCACGCCGTGAAACTTTGGCATCTGTATAGAAAAAAGAGTGGCCCTTTCCTTTAGTTCCAAAGTTTCATAAATATACAACCCTACCATGTTACCGCAATACTGTAATATGCAGTTTCGGTTTCCTTAAGCTCACAGCAATTATCGCTGCTGATGCTGCAAACGTCCTCATGTGCAATGAATGTACACAAGACCTTTAACAAAGGCATTATCTATCGGGGATATACGTCTGCACGTGTACCGCTTTCCTTCTGTTCCAGACATTTTCATGTCCCAACGTGATCGCGGGACTGTGGCACTTCCATGCTTACTGCGGCTAAGTCCACAAAACTGTATCTTTTGTTCGTCACGTATTTCAAGTCGTGCGTGTCCTTTTCATATCCAAGCGATTCTTTAAACAACTCAATTGAACTTCGAAAATCTTCAAGAAGTACAGCTGAAGGAATGATCAAATTTTTCCTCAAAGAGAGCTGTCCGAAAAGACCAGCGGAGCCGATATCTATGTCAGGTTCGATGTACGGTTTCGATCAACATGGCTGTCATATATCCCCGTAAATATATACGCAAAGAGTTTGAAAAAGCTATTACTCAGTCTGTAAACGATTTGATCGCCTGAACGGCCACTGTACATCAATCAGCTTTTGGAGCCTGCACAGGCAGCTTTACGTGTCGGTGTTTGCAACTAATAATTCGACAAGAATCTTTAAGCATGGTTGGCAGTTTGGCTCGTACATTGATTGTCATGCCAGACGGAAAAAGGCATTACATGGTTCAGGCAGGAATGCTATTCTACATTACTATTGAAAATTGAGGAAAGAGGAGAGTTGAGAGAGACTATTCATATACTAATTACTACTGCCAACTAGCAACGACGAGTGTTCTTCAGAACTTCTTCGGAAAATACTTTAAGACTTTGGTGGTCAGGTGCTATAGAACGTAATTGGCTTGAGTATATACCACCTGTGATCAGAACCACCATTGGTGATCCTAGGCTTGAGCTATGGGTTCCATATAGACGCAAAAACGAGGTCTACAGAAGAATTTTGTCATCAACATGGATTTTTTTTGTACTACAATTATCCATACCATTCCAATAAGAGTTATCTAGTGCTCGCGCATCAATCTAAAGTGTTTCCAGATATTGCCTTCTCGTTCACTCCAAAAAAAAAGGAGGGCAGTTTGTCGTGCAATAGCCTTTATCCCAGAGATGGGGATGAGCATGTATATCTTTCTCTGCAGCATACTGGCTACTGTGGTTCTGGTGTAGGAGCCTGGATCTCAGACTTGCGGGCCTCGTAATCTTTCGATGTCGAATGTCACCTCAGCTTAACTTTTGTAATACTTTAGTTCTTTTGATGTACACAATACTTGCTCGATACATTAATCTTCCATAAAAGGAATTATATTGGTCCATTTTGCAATGATAAATATAACGCAGTTACACCGAGTCTCAACTGAATATGCGTTTTGAACAAAACGAACCTTCGAAAGGAAGTAAGTGTAAAGCAGTCCGAATTTTTAATAGGGAGAGGACGGAACTCGGATTGTACTGCTTTGCAAACTCTATAGCAAAAGCAAATGATACTACGACTCGGTTTCTTGCTGCCAAGCCTTCTCAACGTGTAACATATCAAAACCTGTTTTTTCGTGCGAAAATGCTGCGTTTCAGTTCGAGTTCTAGTATGAAACAGAAAATTCAGCATTTACGAATTTCAATGTCATTTTGCGTTTTTTTAAGCGGACGGATATTTTTTTCGATCTACCTGGAAAAGAGTGGAGGAACAGCTGTACCGCAGGTCTTTAGTAGGTCAGTCATTCACTAGATCAGACTGGAAGTTAAGACAACATTAACCATCCTTCAGTGCTTCACGGACGTCACATACATGCAACTGCATCCAAATCCAAGGCGAGAGACTCTTATTTTACACTACCAGGTTCACTATCACCATCAGTGATTCAGCTGCATTCTGTCATTAGTCCTTCTGTCCTAGCAAGTCTCACGAATCGCTTTTTGCAAATTTCTACAAAAACTACGAAATGTCCTTCGGGTGAACGACAAAATAGTTCTCGGCAACTCGTCATTCAACCGGAGAACGATTTTCCAACTACGCATCTCTCCATGCCCTTCTCTCAGGTATTCTAAATACAACTCTAGCCTGGCACCTTCACCTGCCCTTTAGAGCTTACAGAAATCGCACGACAGCTAGGGAATACAGCAAGACGAGAGATGGTGATCGCTCAGTCCAAAGAGAAGCGCAGATCGGTAATATTATTATTATGAAATGGACGCAAAGCGTGTATAGGAAAGGGGTAGGAGAAAGAACGGAAGCAAGATGTCTTGGATTTGTCGCGTGGTAAACAAGTGCCGAGACCGTAAAACCAGACAACTTCTATGGAAGTATTCAAAGAGTGCAGGGTTGAAGAGGGATACGGTGGGCGTTGGGTGACTTCAGGACTATTATTAGTGACTTCAAGCTTCAGAATAGAAAATTTGCAGATACATGACACAGATCTTTGCAGAATAGCAGGGGAATGGGCGTTTTGCATGGCATGTGCCTGACAGACAGGTGAATAGAGACCATATCTTCTACCTTCATATGCTCCGCAGAGAACTTGTCAGAATACCAACTTGCCCTTCTCCCATACTACGTATAGTACATGTCTAAAAACCTTGACTCTTTTGCCAAAATAGAATTGCATCTAAGGATGCTCTGCTCGAAATTTGAAGGCCAACGCCCCGCATGATGACTACGAGATCGCCCTCTTTCTGCAGTTCTGGCAATACGAGGGAGCTGGGCAGCATTCAAGCGATGTCTTAGATTCTCATATCAAGTGAGCCGCAACATGGTGTATAGTCGACGGGGATAGGCTACAGAGCCAGGTTTTGGGAGTATTTCGGCGCAAAGGTAGCCCTAGTAGAATTTGGACTTACGATTGTGGCATCCAATGAAAATCGGGGAAATTACTTCCAAGAGATTTGTCTGTGAAAATGATTGGCTGGTGCAAACGTAACCTCTTTGGACCTGCGGGCCCTACAACTGAAACGCATATTGTGAGGATCAGTTTGTGCGGCGCAGATGCATCCGTCACGTGCACATTACGAATCCTGGTCCGATTAAAACGTACTGTACTCATGCTTGAAGTCATCCGCTTTGAAATATCAAGGTTGAGTTGATGTGTATGCGCCGTGAGGAAACGTCGATTGTTTCCAAGACGTCGATTGCCATCCTTCGTGGAATGCCACAGTCCACGAACTACACGTGTAAAAGGGTATCGATGGAGCCGAAGGCCTTGACAGGAATGTGGCAGAGTGAAATTACAGCGCTTTGCAAACTCAAAATTTATGTGCTGCAGTACCGTACGTCGCTGTGCACACTCAGCGAATAGGCCTTTGCTCAGTTACAGCCGAGCCCGTCCAGCAATGCACTCTAAAGAGTTGTTCACGTACACGGTTTTCTCTCGTCCGTCGATCCCCCAGGCCACTATACAGTGTGCTCCCCCTCTACACCTAGTCTCTCTGTGTGATCGCCTTCCCCTCCCGAACCGCCGTACCACCTACTCCACTAAACTCTGTGCCCCCCAATCTGCAATGGATAACGTGGGCGATATGAATACCGACGAGATGATGTTGCGCATCGAGGCGCAGGTGAACGCCCAGATCTCCGAGATCATTCGCGAGCAGGTGACCGACAAGTGCTTTGCCGTGTGTGCAGACGTGTCGCGCAAGCAGATGTCCTCCCGTGAGTCCGACTGTGTCGATCGGTAGGTTCCACCGCAACAAATTTTCCGTTACGCAGGATGAGCGGAGAGCCGCGGTGGTGTGTGCCAGAGAAAAATGGGACATCTGACTGCTGGTGACGTATGTATGCTGCTTGTTGTGGCGTGAGACGCGTGCAAGAATTCACAGGTGCTGGCAGAGGTTTATCGACGCCATGAACGTTGTGTCGGAGACGCTGGTGAAGCGCTCGGGTGCAATGTAGGGCCGTGCGGACGAGTTTGTTGGAGGGGGTC
>JAUKWC010045810.1:0-10407 GCA_032356245.1 Endocladia muricata | reverse complement strand
AGACCGTTGTCCGATATTTCGACTTGGAAGGTGCTGCCAGTATCGCCGCCTCGAAGCCAAAATGAGAGACCATCGTAGCTGCTCCAATCTTGGGTCGCGGGTAGCGTGTGGTTGACGCCGCCGTAGCCCGGGCCACCGCCCCAACTGCCCGTGGTGACAATGTCGTAGGTGACGGCTAGAACGCTGTTGTCACCGTTTTCTGGTATTATTGGCACTGCTTCGGTAACGGTTTCGTTGGTTATTGTGGTGGCGGATCCAGAGCCGTCAAAGGCATCAGTGTAGGGTCCAAAACCAGCGGGGATGCCGTTCTCAAAGTCGGCAATAATTGGCAGGGATTGACTGCTCTGTGCCAAGATGCTGGATGTAAAGGTGATGAAAGAGCTAGAGTGGAATAACAAAATCATACACAAAAGAGAGGCAAGGGTAAGCGGTAGTCTGATGATTCTTCTTTTTATATGTCCCGTATGCCAACGTGATGTGAGCGGATTGGAAGCAAGTTGTTGCATGGCTTTGACTCCTGAAAATGTGTGCGTGCAGAATAGTAGAAGAGGGGATAAACCATTCCAGAAGATAAACATTCGTGCTCTCTGGAAAAGGGTTAAACTATAAGTGAATAAAATATATCTTGTTTTAGCGGTTGTTTTGTATAAACTTCATGAATGTCTAAAGATCTATCATCTTGTATCGTGAGTATGCTAATATTTTGGACAGATAGATATATATGTAACTAAATTATATGGCCAATTAAAACTTTTAATATCCACAGATTGAAAAGATTTGAAGGATTTTAGCCGTAAAAAATCTGTTTAATCTAAAAGATCTGTGGATAATTTGTTTTTTTGTTTGGTCTATGAAGAATTTTGGGGTTCTGAAAGCGTTTTCAGAGAAGTAAAAAGTACGATACTATATCTTTTATTTAATGTCAATAGAAAATAGCTTTTAAGTCTTACGATATACAGGTAATATTATGGTGCAAAAAAAGTTTTGATAGTTTGCTATCTTGCGAGTCATGCAAAAAGCTCACGCAGAAAGCTTACACAAAGACCTCACGCTGTGGGGATAATGGAAAGTTAGTCAGATATGGGTATAGAGAGTCAGCGAAATCAGGTTACAATACAGGATATTGCCTCGCTTGCGCGGGTTTCTATTAGCACCGTTTCACGCGTGTTGAATGAGACCGCACCGGTTGCAGAGGCAAAGCGCATTGCTGTTTTGGCTGCAATCGAGGAGCTAAATTATCGCCCGAATCAGCTAGCTCAAAGTTTGGCTAGTGGGCAATCGATGACGCTTGGTGTGTTGACGCAGAATGTAAGCAGCCCTTTTTATGATGCCATGTTGCGCGGGATTTTGCAGGGGTTGAACGGCAGCCGCTATTCTCCACTCTTTGCCGACGGCTATTGGGATCCACAAAAGGAGCGGCAGGCGCTGTTAACGTTGTTGGGGCGGCGGGTGGATGGGATTGTGATCTTGGGGGGGAGCAGCCCCGTGGATTTTTTGGTTGAGATCAATCAGCAGGTCCCGCTGATGATTATTGGGCGAAATTTGCCCGATTTGGGGAATCGCTGCTTTCTGCTGGATGATTTTCGGGGGGCTTATGCAGCGACCCAATATTTGCTTGATATGGGCCATCGTCAGATCGCACACGTTATGGGGATCCCGACGCATGATGACGCGATTGAGCGTCTGAATGGCTATCGACATGCGCTCGATGGTGCGGGGATCGCGTTTGATGAGCAGTTAGTTGCTGCGGGGGATTTTACTGAGCAGTCGGGCGTTTCTGCCGTGGAGAAGTTGTTGTTGAGCGACACGCACTTTAGCGCTATTTTTTGCTCGAATGATCAGATGGCATATGGCGTTCGGCTGGCCCTTTTTCGTCGGGAGATCAGCGTGCCGGATGATGTTTCGATCATCGGCTTTGATGATCAAGCGGCCTCTGCCTATATGACTCCACCGCTGACGACCGTGCGTCAATCTGCGGTTGGGATTGGCGAGACTGCGGCTCAGTCGATGTTGCAGCTACTTGGTGGACGGCCAATTACGCTGCCTTCGTTTAAATCTCAGTTGATAATACGTGAGTCTGTTGCTCGCTTATAGGGCGGGCTACCGTGCGAGCCGTGAGGTTGATCGATTTCTGCATTAAAAAGCCTGTCTAGTTGATGATTGGCAGTTCGCGCGGCGCTCGACGGGTTAATAGCTGGGCGCCGTCTTCGCGAATTACGATATCTTCTTCGTGGACCATCATGCGAGCGGGGGCAAAGGTTATGCCTGGTTCGAGCGTGAGGACCATTCCGGGTTTGAGGATTGTTTTGTCCCATGGCGTGTGCGAGGGGAATTCGGTTAGCTGCATACCTAGCCCATGTCCAAGCCGTCCGACATCACTTCCTTTTGCGCGACGAGTTTCAGCCCTGTTTTCTCCTGAATTTTCTAGTACGTTTTGCATGGCATGATAGAGGTCGGCGCAGGTTGCGCCGGGGCGTGCGGCGGCGAGTCCGGCTTCGGTGGCTTGATAGACGGTTTCGTGGGCGCGCTTGACTTGATCTGTGGCGTATCCAAATGCGAAGTTGCGATCAAAGTCGCAGAAGTAGCCGTCGAACAGAGCGCCCGTGTCGAGTATGAGGATATCGCCGGTTTGGGTTGGGCTGTTGGAGGGGGGCGAGATGATGTCGCTGTAGCCTGCTTGACCTGCGCCGCCAACTAGGTATGAGACGTCGTCTGCGCCTTGGTGCAGACAGTTGATTTTGAAGGTTTGGAAGATTTCGTGCTCTGTTTGTCCTGTGGAAAGTAGGGCGGGCAGGGCTTCGAATGCGGCAGAGACGGCGTCGCAGATGTAGGCGATTTTTGCGATTTCGGCTTCGGATTTGACGACACGCAAGGTTTGCAGCAGATGGGTTGCATCGACAAACTGGATTGATCCTAACTCGGATCTTAGCTTGTGAAAATCATTTTGCGGCATGCGCAGATGGGTTTCGTGGCCCATTGGCAAGCCGATGCGTCCGCTGTTTCCGGCTGCTTGGCGCAGGGTCTGCACGAGCAGCGATATGCCTTCATCGTCGGGCTGTGGCGCTGGCCACGTGCGGATATCGCTGAGCCACGTTTGGGCCATGCATTCTGCGCCAATGCTAGGGATCACGGCGATGGGTTTGCCTTGTTTTGGCAAAACCAGAAACCACGGGCGAGTAGGGCTTTGCCAAAATTGGGTGAGAAAGCCGCTAAAGTAGCGTACTTCTGGTTCGGTGGTTAGCAGCAGCGCGTCTAGGTTTGCCGCGTGCATTAGGCGTTGGGCGTTGCTGACGCGGCTCTCGAATTCGCTGGTTGGAAAGCCGCGGGCAGGCGGGCTTTGTTTTTGCATTATTTTTCTGCAACCAGATAGTCGTATGCGATTTGTTGATAGATTTCGGCTGATGCGACTAGTTTTTCAATTTCGACATACTCATCCGTCATGCCGCTAAAGCCCAGTTCGCCCGGGCCGATGATGACGCGTGGAATGTTGAGCGCCGGAGAGAAGATTACGGCGTCGGAGTAGTAGGCAACGCCACCGGGTGGATCGACATTTTTTAAGCGCGCTTGGACTGCATTGGCGGTAATGCGGACAAGAGGGTGATCGCTTGAGATTTCGACGGGTGGCTTGAGGTCGATAGTGTCGAAGCTGATCTCTGGGCCAGCCAGATTTTGCAGAGCAGCCAACATTTGCCCAACCGCCATGCCGGGCAGGAAGCGCACGTCGATCCCAATTTCGGCATGATCGGGTGTTTGGTTGATGGCGCTGCCACCCTGAATGGTGCCGATGCTGATGGTTGGTGCGCCCAATAGTGGATGCGCCTCTACGTCGAAACGGAACGTTTGGAGCCTGTTGATCAACGCCACGATTTTGAGGATTGCGCTGGAGCCGGTGCCAAGTCCGCCGGTTGCGCCGGATGAATGGCCGGGGATGCCAGTGGCCGTTGCCTTGATCCACAGGGTGCCGGTTTCGGCGACTAAGATGCGCAGTGATGATGGTTCGCTAACGATGATTGCGCCTGCGTCGTCGATGTTTCCTCTTTCTAACATGCGCTTGGCCCCGATGCAGTTAGAGCTTTCGCCTGCGCTGAAGGCTAAGATTAGATCGCCATTTAGCGGGGCTTGATCCTGCATGAGTTTTTGGGCGGCGATGAGCATCGAGGCCATGCCGCTTTTCATGTCGGATGCGCCGCGGCCGTAGATTTTGCCGTCGTGGATTTCGCCGCCAAAGGGGGGATGCGTCCACTCGTTGGTGCCGATGGTCATGGTGTCAAAGTGGGCCGAGAAGACGAGCGCTGGTTTTGTGCCACCTTCGTTGCTGGTGCTTTTGACGCGGGCGATGACGTTGGCTCGACCGGGCAAAAATTCGTCGATTTGGCAATCCATGCCCATCTGCTGCGCCGTTTCGTAGATAAATTGAGCCATCTCGATTTCGCGGCCTGGCGGATCTTCGGTTGGAAATTGGATCAGGCTTTGGGTGAGGCCGATGAGCGCCTCTTGGTCGGTAAGTGTTAGGGTAAAATTAGTCATAGTTGGTCTTTTGTCGTACCTGAACTATCTTTGATTAGCTATAAGAATTTGTGGTAGTTACGTATTACTGTAATTCTATTTTTGACTCGAAAATTGTAAATTCGCGCTGGCTATTTGTGGAGAGAAAGGTCTCTATTGGCTCAAACCCATTCGCTATCCAAACGCGCATGGCGCGCTGGTTAAAGGTTGCGATGGTGACGCGCAGCATGGGCGGATCGAAGGTGCGTTGCGCAAACTTGATAACGGATTGGGCAAAGGCGCGACCAAGCCCGCGGCCGGTGTGGTCGGGTCGGACGCCCATGCCGATGTCGAGTGCGTTGGGGCCGTACGTTCCGCCGGGGACTTGAGCATCGAGACCAAAGGTGCAGAAGGCAACCATCTCACCTGCTGAGTTCCACATGCCGTGACCAGATATCTGCGGATCAAGCCATTCTTCTATCTCTTCTGGCTTAGGGGGATGCGAAAGCGAGTAAACGTCATAAGGTGGCTCGTAGCACCACCTTGTAAAAGTCCAGACATCGTCTGTGGTGAATGGGCGAAAATCAAGCTGCATGATCTTATCCATTAGGCGCTAACCCTATCATGTAGGCGTGCGGCTGTCAACCATTAAAACGGTTGTGAAAGCACCCCAGTTTAGGGACGAAAACGCGAGAGCGTACCGGTCCCGCGATCAGGGCCGGTGCGTCGTACCTGAGTGGCATTCAACATTCTGCCACAAACTAAAAGACACTCTGAAATTGAGCAATGGTTGACACAGTATTAGCCTGTAGTATACCCTGTCGAACATAGTAAAGACTATGCAGCACAAGCAGCAATTCCGATGATAATCTGGAGTTATTATACCGCAATATTAGGAGCTATATTTTATGAAAGCAACTGAGGCACAACTTCTCGCCTTTCTCCAAAAAAATGGTCAGTTTATTATACCGATTTACCAACGTCCCTATAGCTGGACTCTCGAACAGTGTAAGCAACTCTGGCTAGATATTTGTAATGCTGGTCAGGATGACAATATTCCTGCTCACTTTCTCGGTTCGGTTGTTTATGTGGAGAAGGGTCTCTATAACGTATCGGCTATTCCGCAACTCTTGGTTATTGATGGGCAGCAGCGACTTACTAGCATTTCTCTGCTTATTACTGCGCTCCGCAGCGCGCTGGCCGATGGCGCGACCGTTGAAGGCATCAATAGCCTCAAACTGAGCAATCGCTTTCTTTTTAATGCAGATGAGGATGGTGATGAACGTTTCAAGCTTCTCCTCACTCGTACTGATCGCCAAACTCTGATTTCATTGATTGATCAGCAGCCGCTTCCAAAAGAGCAGTCGCTGCGCATCACCGAAAATTATGACTACTTCCTGAACCAAATTAAAGAACACATGAACGCTCATCAGAATAATCTCGACGTTGTTTATCGGGGACTTACCAAATTGTTTATCGTCGATATTTCATTGGATCGCACCAATGACAACCCGCAACTTATCTTCGAAAGCCTTAACTCTACTGGACTTGATCTTAGTCAAGCCAATCTGATCCGTAATTATGTACTTATGGGACTAGAGCCAGCTAAGCAGCAGAAGCTTTACGAGACGTACTGGTATCCTATGGAAAGCAGCTTCGGTCAGGCTGACTACACCCGCCTCTTTGACCGCTTTATGCGAGACTATCTCATTGTCAAAACGAAAGATATTCCCAATATAAAAGAGGTCTATTCAGCTTTTAAACGGTATGTCAATCGCAAAGACAAAGATATCGGTACAATTTCTGATGTACTGGCCGATATTCATCGCTACTCAGGCTACTTTGTAGCGATGGCCTTAAATCAGGAAGAAGACAGGGAACTAGCCACCCATTTCAAAGATATTAATGAGCTTAAAGTTGATGTGGCCTATCCTTTTCTGTTAGAACTGTATCATGACTTTCAGAAGAATATTCTTAGTAAAGACGAGTTGCGTCAGGCTCTATCGCTGATAGAGAGCTACGTCTTCCGTCGTGCGGTTTGCAGCATTCCCACTAACTCGCTCAATAAGACTTTCCTTAATCTGGCTCATTCCCTAAATAAGAGCAGCTATATCGAAAGCCTCCATGCGCAGTTTATGCTTATGCAGAACTACCGCCGTTTCCCCAACAATGAAGAATTCACCCGTGAGCTTCACATCCGCGATCTTTACAACTTTCGCAGTCGCAACTACTGGCTACGCCGTTTGGAAAATCATGGTCGCAAAGAGCGGGTCTACGTAGAAGATTACACCATTGAACATATCATGCCGCAAAATCCAAACTTGTCTCCAACTTGGCGTAGCGAATTAGGTCCAGAATGGGAGCGTATCCATAGCCAATATTTACATACGCTGGGTAATCTGACTCTTACTGGATACAATTCGGAAATGAGCGATCATCCCTTTGCTCAAAAGCGAGATATGGATGGTGGATTTGCCCAAAGTCCGTTACATCTTAACAATGGATTAGGTCAAGTCCCGAAATGGGACGAAGCGGCTATTCAGCATCGCGCCGACCGCATTATTCAGCACGTTACTCAGGTCTGGCCCGCACCCCAACTATCTGAAGAAACTCTATCTATCTATCAGCCTGATAAAGGTCAAACTAGTTATACTTTAGCTGACCACACCCATTTACAGGGTCCGATTCTTGAACTATTTGAACAATTTAGTAAGCTGGTTCTTAATTTAGATGCTAGTGTCAGTCAGGAGATATTCAAGCTTTACATTGCATTTAAATCCAATACTAACTTTGTTGATGTCGTCCCCCAAGTCCGCCGATTGCGCCTCTCTCTTAACACACGCTTCGATCAAATTAATGATCCGCGTGGCATCTGCAAAGATGTTTCTAATGTAGGCCGATGGGGCAATGGTGATATCGAGATTGGCTTGGATTCCGAAGATGATTTGCCGTATATTATTAGTTTGGTCAAGCAAGCACTGGATTTGCAGTTATTTGACGAGGAAAGGTAGACAAATTCTAGTCTAGTCAATCATCTCTAGTTTTAGGCAAAAAAAAGTCCGATGAACGTAAACGTTCATCGGACTTAGATAGCCGTTTCGGGCGGCTTTTTGTGTGGGAGATACTGGACTTGAACCAGTGACCTCTACGATGTCAACGTAGCGCTCTAGCCAGCTGAGCTAATCCCCCGTGAGAGTTGAATTTTACCATATGCGGGTGGCCGTCGCAAGTTTTCTTGGCTAGGAGATACTCTTAATTGGGGAAAACGTACCCCGTTGGTCCACTTGTCATGGCTTCGACCTCTTCTTGCGTGTCGGCCATGTACTGTAAGAGCGCAACCTCGCGCCAAAGCAGATAATTCTCGCGGGCTAAAATGTCGGGCACGCCAGGCATGGAGAGCAATTTCTGCTTGTCGGCGTTTTCGATGCGCAGGGCCATGGCAACCAGAAAAGCCAGGCTTGTTGGGTCGTCGGGGAGGCGGTTAAGCGGTAACTTTGTACGTGTGGCCGACGAGAGCGCGTCAACGTACTCAACAATTTGTGGACGCACGCGCTGGGCCAGTTCTTCAGCCCGTTTGGTGCTGCCGTTGATAATCGGGTAGTGGCTTACCTCTGCCGTGAGGTAGTTGCGATGATCGTGCAGTGTATGGACTCGGAAGCGTTTTGTGCCAATCGTCGTGATGTTGATGCGTCCGTCGTCCGTCTTTTCGCTGCCTATAATGCGCGCCGCCGTGCCGATCATATTTTTATCCTGAGCACCCGGCTCAAAGACTTCATCCTCGCGTTGAAACACAATCCCAAATGGATCGCGCGTCTCTAAGCAGTGGGCAATCATCTCGCGATAGCGCGGCTCGAAAATATGCAGCGGCAATACTTGCCCAGGAAAAAATACTAAATTAAGTGGAAAAAGAGGTAACTCCATAACACTACTTCTTCTGTGTTTTTCTAAATTACTGCTCATGACTCAATTGTTTAGGATATGGCGTCAGCACACGAGTATACAATGGCGCAGAGACCACTGATTCAATTGCGAACTAACTGATATTAATAATGATTGCTTACTTCAAAAAGGTCAAATCGGTGGTCATTGGTAACGGGTTATCAATTTTACTCTTTGGCTTCTACTCTTCGTCATCAATCTGACCAGAGAGATCGACCTTCATAATCTCGCGTAAAACTGTTGTGGCAAATGCACCTTTGGGCAGCGAGAAATCGATACAAATACTCTCTTCATCTGCGGACGAGATTTTTAAATCGGGCAGAAAAATTCGACCCATGCGCCGCGTTCCTTCGACCTTTACTTTTGCCAGATCATCAAGCGTAATTCCGCTGCTGCCAAGAATTTCATCCTCTAACTCTCCCGCCGCCTCATGCGCCTGACGCATTTTTGGTCCAAAAATTGGGGCCGTAAAGCTAATCTCTTTTGCCTGATAGCGTGGCTCATCGGTGGCTAGATCTTCGACATCAAAAATGCCGCCGGTCTCATGCTTTTTTGCAATGTCGCCTAGCAAAAGGTGGGCAAATGCACCAGAGTCAACGCGCTTGGCTAAATATTGGTTGCAAAGATAGCTCTGGTAGCTGCTAATCAAAAAGCGATGTAGCCACTTGTCATTGCGGCTGCGCGAGCGCTTGCCGCTGCGAATAATTTCCAGCCCTTTTTCAACATTTGCACCGTTATGACCAAACCGTTGGGGGCCAAAGAAGTTGGGTACACCCTGATCGCGGAGCTGGTCGACAATTGCGTTGGCCTGTGCGGTTGCCTCGGTTGCCGTCCCGTCTAACTCGGTTATGGTAATCTGGAAATGATTGCCAATTAGGTGACCGGTTTTGAGCTTGTTCTTGTGTAATCTTGCCCAATTGACCGTAACGGGCAAATTGTCTGCGATGTGCGCTGTAGAGTCTTCTATGCTGCTGGCCGGACCATGTCCAACCGGCACGCTCAGCGTCTGGGTTGTGCGGGCGAATTTATCTTTCATGCCTGCAAAGCCAACGTCTCTGCGATCAATGTTAAAGAGTTTGGCTAATTCTTTCTGCACCTCTTTGGTCGTCAACCCAACTTTTGTCAGATTTATGTAAAGGTGCTGGCCCTCGTCCTGCGGCTCGTAAAGAGGGATCTCTTCGACGACAAAGTGTTCGGGCGTTTGCCGAATTTTGCCGCCAATTCCTAACAGATCATTTGTGATGTAAGGTAACTGAAAATTGATGCTTGATTCTATCATGGTAGGGTTCATGCCAACGGGAAGATGGGTTCCAAAGGTATATGGGTAGGATGGGATGAGGTTATTGTCTGTTGAAGTATAACAGATTATAGCTGAAAAACGTACCGCTCTTGCCGCCGAATTGAAAACCAGCGTCTTCGATCCACTGGCTGACTGAGAATGCGGGCGCATAGCCTGGGTGGAGCAGTTCTTCGCTGATAGCAAGGCGGCCCATTGGCTTGAGCACGCGACACACTTCTGCGAGGGCCTGCTCTTTGTCGGGGATCTCGGCTAGGGTGGCAATCATAATCGCGATATCGACACTATCATCGGCGATAGGGAGGTTATATGCACCGCTGCAATAGCACTGCACACGCGTATCAAGCTGAGCGGCGTTGACGCGGCGGCGAGTCTTCTCTACCAGCGGTGGCTGGATATCTACAGCGTAAACTTGTCCTGTGCTGCCAACCATGCGCGCCATGTCTAGCGTAAAGGTCCCGCTGCCGCAGCCAAGATCAAGAACGGTCATGCCGTCGGCAACCCCAAATTCGCCCAGCAGTTGCGTGGGGTTGCGATACGTCATGCGTAGCGGGCTGTCGAGGGCCGCGGCGATTTGATGTGGCATCGGGCGCGGCTGTCGATGCGTGGCAAGACGCACGGCGGCATTGGATCCAACCACGGCCCCAACATTGAGCGAAATGAAGTTCAGGATACTTCTTGTGATT